>JAEQML010071121.1:0-16347 GCA_016904865.1 Pissodes strobi | reverse complement strand
AATTATTTTCAATACAAAAATAACTATTACCAACAACTTGAAGGCACGGCAATGGGCAACTGTTTATCGCCGTTCTTAGCTAATCTTTTTATGAGTAAATTTGAAAATTAAATCAGTGAGGAGTTCGAATATTTTCCAAGGGTATGGTACAGGTATGTGGATGACATTTTCGCGATTTTCGACACAAAAACCGCTAATGTTGAAGATTTTGTAACAAAACTAAACAACCGTTTCCCCACCATTAAATTTACTTATGAAGTCGAGAACAATGGCCAGCTACCATTTTTGAATACTTTAGTGATTAGGAACGATAATAACACACTAGAGTTTGATATTTATAGAAAAAATACTGCCACTAACCGATATATTCCTAATGACTCCTTTCACTGCGACCAACACAAAATGGCCAGCTTTTATTTTTTAGTACACCGTTTGGTTAACTTTCCTCTTAGCAGAGAAAGACTTAATAATGAAAAGGAAACTATTAGGAATATAGCGAAAGTTAATGGTTTTAATACTAATTTAATAAATAAACTAATTAATAGGCATTTGTTTAGAAAGACCATTCGTGATTCCACTTCTTTCGTTAATCAGGATGAAAATACAAAATACGTTTCGATACCGTATAATCCTCAGTATACTAGAGGACTCCAAAGAGTTTTTAAGGAAGTAGGTTTGAAATTAGTATACCAGACTCAGTTTAACATTAAGAAATTATTAGGTGGTCCAAAAGACAAAATTGAAATATTAGAAAGAAGTGGAATATATGAAATTGGATGTATGGATTGTAACCAAAAATATGTTGGGCAAACTAGAAGATCTATACAGACGAGATTCAAAGGACATATAGCTCATTTAAAGTATGGTAGAACAGAAAAATCAAGTGTTGCCGAGCATGCTTTTGATAATAATCATAGAATAACAACTAAAAATTTAAAATTAATTCATAATATAACTGATAGGAGATTGTTAGACGCATCTGAAAGTATGGAAATTATTAAATGTAAGAATAGTTTAAATAGAGATAGAGGGCCTATTCCGTATAGTCCATTGTATTGGTTGATCAAGCGTGACTAGCGGGATCCCAGGATTGGTTCTTTTTAGTTCCACTTGATTAAGCAAACAATAGTATAAAAGGGAGTTAGGTAGATTTTAATTTTAGTTTTAATCATCTCCTGATGATGCTAACATGTTTAGCGAAACGCGCGTCGAGTGCAAATATTCTGTTTCGGTATGGTGGATAAAACTCTGTTTTAGATAAGTTTTTGTTTCCACTTTGCTATGCAATTTTTTAAGTTAAATATTTAAGAGATATTTTTCTGATTTTTTTTGGCTTGATATTTTCAGAAAAATTACAAAAATGTGAATGAAAACCAGAAACTTAACACAAGCAACTAAAATGCTTAGTGCATTCATAACAGCGTCTTTATTCATGCAAAACTTGATTTGACCAACGAAACGGGAACTGAAGTGGTATAAGTTTATCTAATCGGAATTGAACTACCATAAAAAAAACCTAATATCACTGAAGCGAGCAGCTTCCGCATAGTGATACAAGTGTAACTTATGACGCATTTTGATTTTTTTTAAATGTGTTGCCGATAAATAGACTATAAAAAAACCTTTCTTGCAAAAAAACTCAGTTTCTAAAAAGGAAAATTTATCCATACTTCCTCCCGATTCATATCTATGAATCACAGCTCTGGAAATCACGAAATCAAATTGCAGTAAAATGCAAAGAGCAACGGAAAGACAAATGCTGCATATAAAATTAATAGTTTAACAGACAGGAATAAAAGTCAAAACAGTATACATCATAGCTAGTCTAGAGTACAAGCAGTCAGACCGAAATTAACTTTGAATGTTTTGATGCTAGACAACAAGATAACAAATAGAACCAACGCATAACCAGGCATCAGACACCAAGGGGACATAAAAAAGACCCCAAATGACATGAACAGATGATCTGAAAAAGCACACTGCTAGTTCCAGTGTGCTTCTTCAGTGGATAAATCTGGCATTTCACAAAAAAGAATAGAATCCATAAAGAGAGGCCGATGTCCAAAAATGAACAAAGGGCATTCTATTTTTATATTAATTTCTATATAAATAGAACATGCATAACTTATTGTTTATTAATATTACAATTTGTGGATATAAATAATGTGGTAGGCGGTTATATTGGTACCGTAAGTAGGAGTAACTCCGGACAGATAGATCTACTTCGGCCAACGGGTCGACTTTACCATTCTTTTTTGTGAAATGCCATATCTATTCACTGAAAAATCACACTAGAACTAGCAGTGTACTCGTTCAGATCATCTGTTCATGTCATTTGGGGTCTTTTTTATGTCCCCTTGGTGTCTGATGCCTGGTTCATTTAAGAGAAATTACGAATAAAATAAATGTTACCTTAATTAAGGAGAAAAAGTTAAAAAGTTAATCTTTGTTCGAAAACAAAGCAAAAAAATAATAGTTAGTGTACGTAGGTTAATTGCACGCAATTGTCACAAAAAAAAAATAATATATATATATATATATATATATAGAAATTTCTCACTTGGCTGATGAGTAGCTCATCAGTCAGCTTCAAGAAAAGAACTACTCATGGGAGGAAGAGACTTCCTTGACAGGCGAAGGGCAGCAAGACTCTATAGGTAGAACAGAGGCGTAGCCAAGGTAAATCCTGTCGTTAGCGATGCTCGACGATAGCAATATCCGTCGACAGCAATGAACCCGACACCGACTGTAGAAGTAGACCTGTCGATAGGACCCTGTGAAACAACACATATTCAACGTTCCACACGTAACTCTTAATTGAAGAGCCTTACAATTCGGTAATAAAAATCAATCATCAAGGGAAAGAGAAATCAGAATTTAAAAAACAATAATTTACCTGTGTAGTGGTAGCCGGTTGCTTATCGCTATATAGCCTTACAGTTGGACGAGAAGGCATCTGTAAGAGATTAAAAAGGGAACTAAAAATCCGCCCACGTGCGTCACAATGTTGAAATGATGGCGTTCACAGAAAGCCAAAAAATGCAAAAAAACAACTCACCTCGCTAAAGCAGCATTCAAATCCCACAAAGGGCAGATTCAGACCCCAACACTTAATAAAAGATAAGGCACAGATATGGACTGAAACAATTAAAAATGGCCCGGTTGGAGAATCCCATAAAAGGAAAAATCACAAATTGCTGCCAACCGTGATTGGGCGAACCTACGAGGGTATTTCGCAAACAAACATAATTGCACTTGAAACGCTAAACGGCGTCGGCAGCGCTTTTTAAATATTTTCGCTTTGAAATACAATCGCAAAATCGGCCCGTGACAAAGCATTTTAGTAGAAGGGCTAATAAAAGCTGCTAGTTGAAGGTTTTCGCTTACTTTTTCTGATAGAATAGAATTAGCCAAATCGTATCTCAATCGTATACGTATTCGATTTAAAGATAATCGCTCTAGCAGAGGTTGTATTATACATTTTATTAGACGTAACGACAGACTGACAGCTAGACTAAGTGAAAATATAAAAAGAGTAAGCGCGCAGGTGAACTACGAAACAATAGGAAGATATTTTGACGTATTAGCCATAACCATTAGGGATGTTACATCAAAAAACGTTGTAAATTTTGATGAAACTAACTATTGTGACGATCCTGGTTGACTGAAAGTTATATATAACAAAGCAAGGATCAAAACACGCCTACTGCATTATTGACACTTCTAAAACCAGCATTTCTGTTATGATGGCAGCCGGCAGGCACAAGATCCAGAGATCTGCTACCTCCTTGTACTGTAAACAAAAGGCCAGAACTTATCTCCGACATGGCTAGGAAATGGAGTAGAGGATGCAGGGTATAACTGTAGCAAAAATGGTTGGTTCGACTGAAGTCTGGTTTAGATCTATCGCGTTGCCTTATTTACGAAGATTGGACGGAAAGAAGATTTTAATAGACGATAACTTATGGTGCCACATTTCTATGTATGCAATAAAATGCTGCATTGAAAATAACATTGAATTTATGTTACTTCCGCCCAATTCTACACATATTTGCCAGCCACTTGACGTGTCCTTCTTCCGCCCTATAAAAAATGCCTGGCGAAACGTGCTGGTAGAATGGAAGACAAAACACCGAGGAGTTTTTCCAAAAATTGAGTTTCTGCGCCTTCTAAAGGAAACAATCATTGCAAACGTGAAAGAAAATTTAATATTCGGCTTCAAATCATGTGGCATTATTTCTCCGAATCATGCAGAGGTCCTGATAAGATTTCCACTACCTCTCGAGGTAAATCCAAATGAAAATTTACAAAATAACCAGGAGGATTGGTCTCAGCTTTTGTACAAATCCTTGAGAGATCACGATTTGGGAGTGGCCTGACTGCTTGGAAAAGTAGGGGGAAAAAGATGGATATAATACCTGGAAGAGGAGCTGTCTCTGACAATATCAAAAATAGAAATCGACATTTTACAAACTCCAACAACCAGCAGCTTTGAAGAACTAATTGCAAATTATAGCGACCCTGATTCTGAGGCTATCAGTACTAAAAGTGACGAAACAAAACAGACTGAGGAACTGGCCGATGCAAGCAAGGTCTATGAAGGAGAAATAATGAATGTATAATGGGACTGATGAAAATTGTGAAATCAATAAATTTCTTCCAGTATGTTATAAAGCTGTTGGTAGTAATAGGAATCTTTATTGGGTATATTGGTAAAATCCTTGAAGCTTTTGACACTGAGCTCTACGCTACATTTTTGAGAAAAAAAAAGAGCGATAAATTTGGATATTTTTTCATCTTTCTGGATGTGGATGACACAGCTCTTGTGTCCAAAAATCAAATCGTTCAGCAATTACGAAATCCTAAAAGCCTAGGTCGAGAAAGATTTCAAATCTTAAAACGTGAAAATACCATTAGTTTCGAAAACATAATGACATTTGCATATTAGTTTATATGAAGAATAGTTTATGTGAAGAATTCGTTTTAATTAATTGCTTTTATTTTTATAACCCTTAAGAGAAAACTACTTTATATTTTTTTTATGCCAAAGCAATATTTTATGACTGTATCATGTTTTCGTTTGCTTTCTGTCGTGCATGAGTAAAGAGTTTTAAAGCAGTTTTGTTTAAATTTTTTAGACATTTTAAGGAATAATTGGTCAAAATATATTTTATCTTTTAATGTTTGCGTCCGATGTCACCATAATTGCCGCGTTAACTTCGATTTTTATGCATTTTAAATGGGTCTCCGCTATGGAGAATTTCGGATATATCTTATAAAAAAAAACACATACACTTGTAGAAATTATTTTGAACTTTTTTCTGTAGTTAAATGCCTCATATATCAAAGCATATATATTATACTTTCCAAAATATATGTGACCAATCCGACGCTGATGTTTTGCAAAAATAAGAAAAAATCGACTAAAGTTGCCTGGACTTACGGTACATTTTTGTTAAAGGAGACGCCTATAACTAGTGAAAAATACTGTAACGAGTGGGTTTAGGAAACTTATTTTGCAGTTTCAAAATATACCTTTATCTTTAGCATTAATATTACCACTGATTCAAAAGAAACATTTTTCTAATACAATACACCATTGGTATATTTAACCAAATGCAATAGCGTTGACTGAATAATATCAGTCAACGGCAATAGTTCGTTAATCACCTAACCCTGATTAGTGTTATATGCGCGTCTATACTACTAGATCTACAAAGGTCTTGTATACTGGGCGACTATATCTTACCAACGTGATTTTATACAGTATGTTTACTATGGTAAAAAAGTATAGTAAATATTATGTTCAAAGAAATTTTCTAATAGATTCCTCAGGTAACCTATATTTTATTTTTAGACCGCGATTCAGATTCAAACAATCTGATTTATTGATTGATAATTAATTATAGAATATCGACCGCTCGTAGAGAGCCTTACAGGCAAGGTTGATGGCCAAATAGCTTTTGAAATTTTGCCAAGAATCTATTTAGTTCGTTAGCTCGATATCCTAAGAGATTTCGCATGAACCGGATACTTAATAAATTTAACTTATAAAGCCTGTAGTTGTTGGTTTTCAGTAGAACAATGTAAGTAAACTGATCAACAAAAAGATTGGCGGAAGGTATTTTTAATTTGTTGTAACTTTAAAAAATATATCTTTTCTTTTAATGCTTTTTTCGGACCCCGAAAGCTTCCTTTTTCTAGGTAATAATAGATGATACGCTTTTTCAAAATAAGTTATATTTTCATATTCCAGAGTGGGTCAAGTAAACAATGTGAAAATTTGGGCGTGTTACATTTTGACAACAATTTTTTTTCAGTTATTATATGTGACGTTAGTAAAATAAAAATCCAGAGGTTCTTGCCACTTTTTTATTAATGTATTTTAGCAGTAGATATACTTATAAAAAAAAAACGGGTAAACGAGTCTATAAAATAATGTCACTTAAAAACTAATAATTGGCTTTCCAAATTTAAGAACTTCTTTTAAAGTAAATTTGTTATAGTGAAATAATTTTTCCTGAGGCTCAATATATTTACATTTTGCAAGACTAAACCAAAAATTAAATGCAAACTCGCCCAAACACACGGGAAGTTTATTTTTAATATCGTGCCAATACAGCGAAATGCCTTTATTTTGCTTTAAAACTGGAAAATGGTTTCTAGGTTAGATATGGTTTCGCATTTATGCCCAAGGTTTTAATTTATAGCTCATAACCTAAGTTAAACCAAAGCTACCGTAATAATTGGCATATATTTTCTTAAATTGCCAGAAGTCTTAGGTGATATTCTAGTAAATGGAAATTGTTTATTTAATATTTTTAGAGGCTTTAGAGTTTGAATTAAGTTTTCGACTTACTTTATCCGGATATAATGGATTGATATTTACCATCATTGGTTTTTCGATATATTGAAAACTGCATTTCAATAAAAATCGTTCAGAAAGTTAGAAAGCCCGGTTTCATGAGCTATTGAATTTATGAAATCATTTACAATTTCTATTATCTCGTCTTAGTACACTCATATGCAATAAAAACGGTCATTACAAAATTTTGATTAAGTTTTAGGCTTGATAACTTTTTATTTTTAGTGAATTTTTTTAAAGAACTTTAGGTACAACTATTAGTATTAATGTGTCTTTTACACATTTTAAGTAACATTGATTATTCGACATATTATACAAGGATAATCGAAATGTTGTTTTTTATCTAATTTCAAAACACCCTGTGGAATGATCAAGTAGCAAAATTATTTCAAAATACCAGTTGTCATTTAAAGTTATCTATTCTTTTTTTTTTTTTGTTTATGTCAATACATGCATTTATTCTGGCACAAATGCAAATTGATCTTGGTTATCGATGATTTAAATTTTTTATTTGTATTAATCAAGATTTAATTACAAATTAATTTAAAAGCAAACTTTACTACCAATTTTTCCATAAATTAAAAATATTAACTTAAACATGCATCAATATTTTGTATTGCCCCCTATAGCCCTATTTATTGCCCGTACACGTCGGTCCATAGCGTCAATATAGTCTTCCGGAATATTCATCCGTTCTTCCTGAAGTGCCGCACAAAGCTCGTTCAATGTTGTTGGTACCACTCCTCGACCTCTAACGTATGTTCCCCATACAGTTCTATAGGGTTCAAATCTGGTGAATATGCTGGCCAGTTGATTTTTGTCAATCCCAACTTCTAGCAAATTTCAGTTACGCCCATTGCTGAATGTGGTCGGGCATTACCTTGCATTAAGATGCAATCACCGCCGATAAATGGAGCAAATATAATTACGTGATTTTCTAGAACCTCCTCAATATATCTCTGTGCGGTCAGCGATCCTCTATCAATAAATACTCAATTGCACAATTTTCAGTCCTTAAAACCATTGAAAATACACACATTTACTGTCAAACGGACAATAAAGGGTCAAATAATAATGGACGACACAGACACGTTGTCATAGGAAATATTGAATTCATATTGCATCAGAAATTATGGAAAACTTAAAATTATTGATAACCAAGATCATTTTGCATTTGTGTGAGAATAAATGCATGTATTGACTTGAACCAAATAACAAAATGTAAAGAATAGATGATAAAAAGTGGTATTTTAAAAGAATTTTGCGGCTTGATTATTCCACAGAGTATTTTAACATTAGAGAAAAATAAACATTTCTATTATCTTTGTATAATATGTTCAATAACCAATGTTACTTAAAATGTTCAAATACTGATAGTTGTATCACTAAAATCGGGCAAAAAATAAAAAAGTTACCAAGCCTAAAACTTAATCAAAGTTTTGTTATGACCATTTTTATTGCACATGAGTGTAGATGTAAGGAAAATGGTGGCTTTAAAATCTAATACGAAATATTCAGCCCCGCCTCCTTAATCCCCTTGTTGAATGCCGGTTACGTTAAACTTTAAATGAATTTTGTTTCACACCAAAACACTATTCGCATTCCAAATTTATAGTCAATATCACAATTCGTGTCAAAATTGAAGCATATTTTTATATTGCTTATTTTTGAGAAACAATTTTTAATTAGTTTGGTCTTTTTGTATTTTATAATAACACCTTCAGGCCCAAAACTCCCCTAAAATATTAAAACCACGCCAAAATTTGCAGAGTAATCTTGTGGCAATTAAAACCTCAGGTGCAAATCTGGAACCTGGAACCATAATTTTCACAAGTAGTTTATCTAGCGTAGAGAACACTAATGCGTAAAGATCTGTGTATTCCCCAATTTTAACACAAAACAAAGATATATCAACGTATTGAGAAAATAACATGGGAACATATCCAACAGGTATCGCCCAGTACAGCTCCGAAGTGTTCGTAGCCATCTCGCATTTTCGAGCGTTCTCTTGATATATGTCGAAGATATCTTTTGGTAGTTGATGTGATCTTCCCTTCCGAGCGATGAACGTGTAGGTAGAGAAAAGACAATTTTTCCAAGTCGAGATATTATCGTTGTAGTTTTGTTCAGGTCTAGTATTATTAATTTATCATGAGATAAATTGGCAAGCACTCTGCCATTCATATGTTCGCATATTATCGACAATATCGTCTCGTAAAAGTATTTTATGTAAAGTGAGATTACCCTTTTCAAAGGTTATCTTATATCTTTGTGTTTCCAACCCAAACTAATATCTATCCTCCGCCCGCTGTTTTGCTAGCCTAGATAGTTTCTCCAGGTTCATTCCTGCCAGTTTCAGATCTTTTCTTTTTAGCGAAGTGATGCTGACCCACATGGAGTGACATGCAACTTCACAGGAAGCAGTAAAGCTCCCAAGTAGCCGTATGAGTTAGGGAATAGCCACCAACCACTTACCGTTTTTTGATTAAGTAATACCGATTTCCTTCATTACCGAAACAGAATTGTTGCACTCGGCGTGTGTTTCGCTAACCATGTTGGCGTGGTAGCATCATCAGGAGATCATTAAGACTAATCATGTTTTAATCATCTCCTAATGATGCTAACATGGTTGGCGCAACGCGAATGGAGTGCTAAAATTCTGATCCGGTATTGTGGTAAAATTACTAGATCAAACGAACTTACCTGTAATGAAGTTCGATCGTAATTATATGAAGTCCTCGTCGAAGTAAATAAGAATAAACGTAGTTCCCCCATTCCGCACCGAATACCACGAATCCAAAGTAAAAACAAAACCTCGGTGTCAGCACTAACACCCGCCCGGATTCTGGAAGTCATTCTTGAAAGAGTTTGCTGAAAAATAAGGCAGGTAAGAAAATCCAAGGGATTGGACCGTAAGTCCAAAGGGAAGAAGGGTGGGTCTTATTTACTTCGACGAGGACTTCATATAATTACGATCGAACTTCATTACAGGTAAGTTCGTTTGATCTAGTAATTATATTTCGTCCTCGTCTTCGTAAATAAGAATAAACGTAGATGTTTAAAGACAATAATTAACTGCTTAATTTTTCTGCACCGAATTGAAAATAATCAGTTGGAACTGATTATTTCGGCGCATTTATTAAAAAACAACACATAAAAATATAAGAGTAATGAACAAATTAACAAAGCATCATGCTTACAACTTTAAGTACTCAAAACTGCCACTGCAAAACTATAGGCATCGTTAATGGGTCTCTTATAAAAATTCGCGAAGGTCCTAGAACTATTGGACCAACCAGCTGCTGATCTAATAATATCCATAGAAACACCTTTATTATACGCTATGGATGTCGATGCATGACGGGTGGAGTGAGACCCATTCCGATGTATCAATCCCCGCATTATGCAAAACCTTTCGAATCCATCGAGATATCGATTGAGAGGTTGCATTATGATGGAGTTTTTTGAAAGTTATGAGTAATTTATTACAAGAAACGGCAGTGTGAAACGGTCTTGTTTTCTGGATGTAAAAAAGCAGAGTTGTAGCCACACAAATATTCCGATCGTCTGTAAAAAATGGCAAACCAATGACTGGTTGTAATTTATTAGGGCCTGAAGTTTTGATTCTACTCTGGATAGAAATACTCAGACCCTGGTCGGAATCTTGAATATTTTTTAGCTCATGAGAGATAAAGTTTGGACCCTCTGCCCCGAAGCGAGGGCTAATAGCATAGCCAATTTATAAGAAAGAAGTTCCAACGAAATTTTATTATTGTCTAACTTCCGAAGATAAGTCAAAACGACAGAAGGGTCCCATGTATTTATATATTTCGGTCTACTAGGCCTTAGGTGAAAAATGCCTTTAAAAAATCGCTTAACTCTATAATCTTGTGCAATTTCTGGGCCTACGATCTGAGCGATAGCAGATCTATGGCAATTAAGGGTACCATATGAAGCGCCCTTATTAAATTCTTCTTGGAGAAATTTTATAACGGTTGGGATAGTTGCAGCAAAACAACTCTCCTTTCTTGCAACACAGAAGTGCCACCATGATTTTAAACCTACATTATACTGCTTTAAAGTAGATGCTGTTATTGAAGCTATGCATACATCCAAAGCGCCTGCTGGAACTCCACGTGAAACTAACGCTTGCTGGACCACCAGGGTAAGTTGAGGCCAAAGAGGGTGTGGCATTAACCTATTGAAAGATAAAAGTAAATCTATGTTAGGCTGAAGGTAAACCGGAGGACATTTTTGAAGAGAAGTAAAAATCGGAAACCAAGGTTGCGTAGGCCAATATGGGACCACTACTATTCCTTCTGCTTTATCATGAATAAACTTTTGTAAAACGCGAAGGATTAGAGAAAAAGGAGGAAAAGCATACAATTTTAGACCCTCCCAACTTAACGTAAAAGCATCTACCCAGAAAGCGTCAGGGTCACGATGCCAAGAAACAAATTTTTGACATTTTTTGTTGAGCCGACTCGCAAAAAGGTCTATATCCGGAGCACCAAAAATTGAAATAATGTTATTATAATATTTGTCGCTTAGTTCCCATTCTGTCTCGAAAGTAGTCTTACGAGATTGCTCATCCGCAATTGAGTTATCTTTGGAGTTGATGTAAGAAGCAAAGATATAAAGGCTTCTCTCTTCACACCAACGCCAAATACCCGAACAAAGGTTATTCAACTTGGGGTATTGAATACCCCCCATTCTATTAATATAGGCAATGGCGGTTGTATTATCTATTCGTAATAAAATATTATGGCCACGAAGGGTATGAGCAAAACATTTTAGAGCAAAAAACGCCGCCTTCAGTTCCAGGTAATTTATATGTTCCTTCCCCTCCTCCAAAGACCAGAAACCATTTGTTTTCATATCTGCACAACATGCACCCCAGCCAGTCAAGGAAGCATCTGAATATATTTCGAAATAAAATGAATTTCTTCTGATACAATTTGAGCTATTTGGAATATTACGCAACCACCACCTGTGGTCCTCATGCAGACCAGGAGAAATCGTCATGGTTCTATCATAATTACCACCAGAACGGCGTAATGCCAAAAATTTTACTCTCTCTAATGACTTAGTAGACCCCCAACCATAACAAATAGACGGGCATATGGACATTATCTTGCCCACAAACTGAGCAAAATATCGTATACTGCATTTTTCTGTTTTTAAAATTTGTTTTATGAATTTTAAAAGAGGTGGCTTTTTATCTTCAGAGAGGGAAATAGTCATATGGACTGAATGATAATTAAAACCCAGATAACGACATGTTTGCGAGGGCGTCAGCACACTTTTTTCATCATTTATGACAAAACCAAACTGCTCTAAAATAGATATGGTGAATTTTACATTCTGAGCACACTCCTCAAAAGTGTTTCCAAAGAACAAAAAATCATCCAAATACAAAACTGAACAAAAGCCTTTTTCTCGTAAGAGGGCAATAATTGGCTTCATCAATTTAGTAAAAACGTATGGAGCGCAGTTTAGGCCAAAGGGCATGCAATTATATTCAAAAAAATTTCCTGCAAATTTAAATCTTAAATATTTCCTATGTTTCTTAGCAACAGGAATTAAGAAATATGCATTTTTAAGATCCAAAGTACACATGTAACCATTTTGTTGTATAATATTACACACTGTTTGGTGATTTTCTAACTTAAAATGCTTTGTTCTAATAAAAACATTAAGTGATTTTAAATTCAAAATAAGGCGCTTAGAGCCATCGGGTTTAGGAACCAAGAAAATACTGGAAATAAATTCTCGTTTACTATGTTTTACCTCACTAATAGCACCTATATTTAAAAGATCTCTAATAGACGTATTTAGAAAAATTTTCTCTGAATGAGTCCAACTCCGTTCAGAAGGCTCGAATTTTTGAACTGGAGTACTAATAAAAGGTAATTTAAGTCCAGTAATCCAAGAAAGAATATTTCTATCTTGGGTAATAGTCTGCCAATTTTGTAAAAAATATTGGAGCCTACCAACTAAAGTACACACCTCATTTTTAATACTTCCGGCGATTGTCCTTGGGTCGAACATTCGACCTGGATGAACGTTCCTGCGTGAACGAACTCCGTGGAAGCTGTTTCTGTCTCCCCTGATGGGACGAGCCGCTGCTCTGACGTCCACCTCGACTGGCTCCTCGAGGTAGTTGACGAGATGGACGACGTAAGTTTAAAGGGTTATCCTTTGGTACAGAAAAGGGTTTTTTGGTGGAACTCGACGGCTTCAAATCCAAGGCAGTCTTTTTAATGTCCTTATTCGCCTTTATGCGATCTCCCAGATCACTACCAAATAACCAACCATCCGCTGATACAGTAGTCAATGTGTCTTTTAAGTCTTTCCGAAGATTTAAATCTAACAAATCTCGTCGAAGGACTGAATATTTATGATGCAAGTCCAAAAGTAACCTGCTTGTGTCACTAGCCAGCTCTATATTGCTCCGGTTTCCTTCCCCCCCTTCTGAAATAAGCCCAGATAATAGTTGGCCTAAAGCCGAAAGAGCAGATCCTACTTGGCTCTGTAAACCAACTAGGGTGGCATCTCGCCGCATAACCTGCTCATTAATTGCAGAAACTATTTCACAATTGAGGCGTGAACTCCGTAGAAGGGGACAGTTTTCCGTAGGGGGATATTTTTTAATTAAGGCATTTAGAGCGTCATCACCCAAGCCCTTTCCCAAAACCACAGACCATCTGCTTACTAAATCGGAATGAATCTTCGGTCCAACCACTTCCTGAAGAGGCTCCACATCTCCCAATAGCGCCAAAACATCTTTGTCCAAAGACGAAGCCAAGAAACCATTTGGGTCAGGAGCAGGCATCTCCTCTGAAAGGTAAAGGTGACCATTGATAGAAGAAACATTCGCTAGGCTTCATAGTAGGCTTGGAAAAAGCAAATTATAATCAATCCAATCATTTTTATAAATTTTACTAATAAGCAAATGTAATAAATTAGTGGTGATATAAGTATCAAGGTATCAAAAAAACGGAAAATACACCATACTATTTTACAGACAAAGTTGGTATTTTCTAGTAATAAAAACATCCAATCTGCTGCCATAAGCAGATCCGCCACCATAAGCAGATTTATAATAATGCAAGGAGTCTATTGCCATAAATAGAACCTGATGGAAAAGAACTGCCTGTGTCGTAGAGCACACCATAATGCTCTAGAGCATGCCATAATGCTCTGGTAAAGCATGCCATAATGCTTTAGAAAGAGTAGAAGTGGAAAATCTGCCTGTGTCGTAGAGCACACCATAATGCTCTGGTAAAGCATGCCATAATGCTTTAGAAAGAGTATGAGTAGAAAATAGCCTAACCCATTCTTCATAAAACGGCAATGAAACAAAACAGTAAACAAAAAATTAACTTACCTATTACGCTTCCGCCAACGTCGCCGTCGGCGACGGTTCCTTGCGTTAAAACCGATAATGGAACATTATCACTGTCGATGTCGTCATCAGGCAATAAAATTCTAGCGGGGCTCGGGGAAGAATCCAAAGGTAGCACCCGCCTGCGCCGTGATGAAACATGCGAGGAACTGCTTTGCCGCCGAGAACGATGTTTATCTGAGAGCGACAAAGACGGAGAGCGACGCCGACAAGTAGAGCGCCTATTCCTCTTTTTAAGCTTTAGGCATTTCTGAAGCTTTGAAATCTTCCATTGAAGATAATCCTCACTATCACTATCACTACTTGAACTATAATGTCTTTTTCGAGTGTCTGACATAATTACCGGCGGAAAAAAGCGCTTAAAATTATTTAGCACTAAAAACGCGACGTAACAATTCGGCACGAGAACAAAGAATGACTTCCAGAATCCGGGCGGGTGTTAGTGCTGACACCGAGGTTTTGTTTTTACTTTGGATTCGTGGTATTCGGTGCGGAATGGGGGAACTACGTTTATTCTTATTTACGAAGACGAGGACGAAATATAATGCACTTAAACGCCGTTTTAGTGCATTTTACCGAAGGTTTCAACCCCCACATAGTTCTTATTATCCTGGTTGCTAATGTAATAATTGTAATCATCTGATTTAGTTTTTGCATTGCGTATACTTAGTTAAATGCTACGCATTTACTGTAGTTTGCTGGAAGCCTTATGGCAGTAGACCGTCTTACATATATAACTACCACTTTAGGTTTTTGTTCATAAGCAGGTTACCGAATTGAGCTCACTTCGATTTCCCGAGTAACTATATATTATAGAATCTTATTATTATTTTAAGTGCGATACCGTAGTCTCAATTAGGTGTGAGTGTGAGACCTAATTAATTTTCCATTGTACACGTTATGTATTTATTTAATATTTAAATAAATAGCTTAATTCGGATATTTGATGTTTATTTTGGTATGCTAAAGTCAAGGTCAGGTTGAGTTTAGGCTATTTTTTTGGGTTTTTCAATATTCGTATATAGGGTATTTTTCTAAATTTGACTACCCTAATTTTAATGCTTAAAAATCATTGATATATTCGTATAAGGAAATTTAGTGGCGCCTTTGTCTCCCTGTCTAATCTACAATCCACACCTATGAATATTAACCCATTAGCGCCCACGGATACCATACGGTATCACCTATAAACTGTTCGCCGTTATCTCCCCCAAAGTTCGCAATGCGTTAATTCAAGCGTGTGGACGTGACGAACGGCTTGTCGGTTAGTTGTTCGAAGTGTTTAGAGTTGTGAAGGTCATTTCGATCATCGGGCACGTTGTAGTTTCAGTTTGTTTACGAGATAGTTTTTAGACGCGCGAAAACATGGACATTCGACATTTTTGTATATTATAAATATGCTTTTTGCCATTCTTCCCTAAACTCTACCGATACCATATGGTATCAGTGGGCGTTTACGGGTATTTTTTTTTGTCAAAAGTCGAAGACTTTGATTTACAACATTTTTAGACGTGGATTTTCACTCTCGCAAGCATTAGATTTGTTGAATGAAGATGACGACATCCTTGAAAATGTTGAGGAAATTTTTATTAACCCTCCTGAGCCAAACGTGGAATCTGATGAAGATTCTGCCGACGAAGATGATGGAGGATTGGTTTGTAATCTTACTGGTAAGAATAGTACGATCTTCTGTTTCAATAATTTCATTCAGACTTCTCCAATTCTAGGTCGGCAATTGCGAGCTCCCGCTGAGATCAAACTAGTCAACAACGAAAGATTAGGATTAGGCAATAATTTTGCAGACGAGGTAATTTGACAATAGTGCTTGAACATGATAATATATTTTTTAATTCTTGGTTTTATAAATAGGCTGACGAGTTGAACGCCCCCGAACCAACTGAGGAAGTTGTTCTTGGTATTGATGAGTGGATCACACACCGTTTGGTAAATAAGGATGCTCCCTGCTGGCTCCTTGGAGCAGATCTATTACCAACGGTTCGACCTTTTCCAGATGCTGACTATTCCCGATATAATGGCATGAGTCCAGTCGATATTTTCGAACTTTTTTTCGATA
>JAEQML010071120.1:0-16347 GCA_016904865.1 Pissodes strobi | reverse complement strand
AAAAATACAACATTTTTGTTTCTTAATTTGTTTTCGTATCTTGCTTCGTTTTCGAGAAAAAAAAATAAAAACCAGTTTATTACATTTCTTTAGGGCATAAAATTCTACATCAAACGCTGGTGTTTGGCTGCACGGTAAACAAGGCGTGGCGTCGCGGATTAAAATGATTACGCCATTAATGTAATCTCATTAATATATAACTGTTATTCTGTCCTTTGCTAGTTATTTAATTTATTTTTCAATACTCTATAACGGGAAAATGAGTTATTATTTGTCCAAACCGTGACAACGCAAATGACTGACCCAAATTAAGTAGATAAGAGCACATCAAACAACAAAAGTTCACTAAGAATTTTATGAAAACAGAAAACATCAAATGCTGCGTACAAAACGTAAACATATTTTTATTATTCCGTTTACAAATAGGCTAGATAATGCCTCCTTAAACCTAATGTTCTGGGAGCCTGATACACAGTCAATGGGATTCAAGTCAGGAAATCGCGCTGACCAGGCAATAAAAAACAGTAGAAGGATATGGATCGTAATAATTAATTGCATTTATGTCTACTAAAGCAAAATATGCATAGACATTTTGGTCAAAATGTATACATCATTAGCCGCGCACAAATATTAATGAGGTTATAAAATTTGTGTATGAATGGAAGAGAGGAAATAATTCCAGTAAAATTGTTAAAATCATGATATGGTGGTATTTTTAATCAAAGGGTAATAAATCTGAGAAAGAAACCTAAAAACCGCTACTACTAGTTGATAAAACCATTCGTTACGATCCAAAGCGGGCAATAAATCCGGCAATCAGTCGTGACCCTGCACTTCGGAAATTAAAGAAGCCACTAATTATCGGATGTTGGCATTGTCGAATGTAGAGATCGCGATGTTGCCTAAACATTCAGTTAACTTCTGACCCCAGTCGACGTTTATCTAATTAGATACTCAATGTCAAAACGTTAATATTCTCTCGGATACGTTGCGTAAAAAAAATTACATCTTGAAGATGATGTAGGTTTCATGGCGCCCGTTACTTGGCATTTTTCGGTCGATTTATTGTGTTATTGGCATTGTTTACGTCAATTTTTTATATTATGTCGGGATTGTGATATTCACGGAAAATGTATTGACTTTATAACTCCATTGCTGAAGCACTAGGCTGCGATGACATTCATTATTAAATTGCTGATTGCGATTCGAAATTCCATTAAGGATTTTCAATAGGTTTCATTGATATACGACCGAGCATGCAAATAATTCGTGAAAGGTCGAACTTGGCTGCACATTAGGCGCTACATCCATAATAATAGACAAAGCGTTACGGCGCGAGAGGCTGCAAGTCTGCGCGTGCACTTTCCGTCGATCCCGGATTCCTGAGGGAATACGCGGAGTTATTGGAAATAGTATGAAAGTTGTTCCGTTCCTATTCCCCGAAGAGTGCTGAAACTTTTATTAATTTTAAATTGTACGAACTGTATTATCTCGATCCTCGATATCGTGGAAGAGTGTAATGAATAACCTAGATTAGGTTGGTTTTATACGCTGTTTTATGAGAGAGGAATTCGACACTTACAATAACCACTGTTTTCCTATGCTATTAAGATATCGATGCTCGATTTGCAGAATTCAAAAGAGAATTTCATTCTGAACACGGCTGTTTGGTTTGATACAGCTTATTGTCTAAGTACGTTCCCACAAAAAAAATTTAAATATTATTCTTGTCTCTCTCTCTCTCTTGTTTAGCCCATCGTGAATTTAGAAATTTGAAAAAGTTTAGTACCCCAGATAAAAATATGTTATTATAGTCGGAAGGCGGTACTACACACATAGAACTAGGATGGCGCAAACATTCAGGCTTACAAATAAAATTTAGTCTAAATTGCAAGTAGTGTGTTAACGAGAGGGAGTCCTCACGGATGAGGTGATTTACCCCCTTGTGTTGTAGCGCAATACTAGTTGTTCGCCAACTGTATACTACTTTTCATAACCATAAGAATTGTTTTTTAATAAATGATGTTCGTTTTGAGACTCGTTTTTTTATGCTTATTCTCAGGGATGAGTTGTTTCACTTATAAACAGTAATTTTTTTGTGGGCGCCAGAGTTCCTAGAGACAAAGCGAACTGAATATTAATACTTAAATATAAATAAATATAAAGATACATATATCAGAAATTTGCCCTCACAATTGGCAATGTCTCGCAGACCTCTATCCTGCGATAAATTAAAGAGGTAAATTCTAAAACAAACAATATATTAATTATATAATTAAATTAGAATACAAATATTATTTATGAAATTATTTGAAATGGAGTTTATCTGATGAATAAATTGACTTAATAATGAAAATTAAAATTAATATGAAAAAATTGAAAAAGAGATATGAAATGTTACAATACAAGATTGGTATTTGTTGCGCGTAAAACCCTTTTAAATGTGTTAGCGAGATATAATGAATAAGATGATACCTACCCTTAAGGATGCGGCCAGCGCAACATGTGTGCTCCGACTTGCTCGTCGGCGTGGGAGTGGGTCAATTACTTACTTTTGACCAGGGCGCCACCAGTTTGAAGTATCCAAATCCGCAGATCCAAACAGGAAGATCCTCGGTCTTAAGAATCTATAAGGGCGATCCAAATTGACGATTATCCGCTACGCAAGGGCGATTTAAAATCCAGACGACTGATAAATACAATTGTTTGGTTGATGGATTTCAGAGCAAATAAAAAACGGCCACGTTCGTGCAGGTTTTTATTTATTGGCGTTCGTTAGGTTTGACAGTAACGTGTCGTCATATTACTTCCAATAATCAAAATAATATAAATATACAACAGGTAAAAGAGCTCAATGGGAAACAAATAACAATCTATATGCTCATAAATGTAAAGACAGTAATTTGAATTAAAATTGCGTTATACTAGAAGTGAATTAGATAAGAGTGATCGAACAATTATTAGCTACGCTTTAGCTATAACGGAAGTAACAATATAACACCAAATGATTACGAAAGATCAAATCAAGTTCAACAAATTAATCAACAATCACAGTTATCCGTCTAATAGTAGCTACTAAACTTTTGGCGCGTTTACCATGGTAGACGACTCGCAGTTGTACATGAATAAACCTTACTGATTCAGATTATAAAATATCGTTATGTAAAATTATTTAAACTGAATAGTCAATAAATCAGAACGAGAATGTCGATCATTTAACGCAATATAAATCAAATCGTAAGATCAAAGAAAGGTAATACATAAAAACATGAGCATTAATAGAATCACACTAGTAGATTCAGCAGTTAATTAGATTTACATAAGTAAGCTATGCTTACACCCGAACTTTACCGAGTATAGCTATATCAGTACCACGCAGAAAACTGAACACGCGATATGATGCAACGCCGGAAAAACTCTAAAACACGCAATCTAATATACGCTGAAAAGTATCAATAAGACGCTGAAAATACACGCGTGAACATATCAATGACACGCCACTAACATTATGCCGAAAAGATCACAAATATAACCTAAACTTATCTTTACTGGTCCTCCCCGATAACACCTACGGCCTTCTGCACGCGGACTTCAACCATGCACCTTGGGACCATAAACTCTCAGTGGTATTTGAGGTAATCCCCATACCTCTATGGCTACAGTTAGTACCAATAAAGCACAACCAACTGTATTGACTGGCAGCTGCTTGGTTAACTACTTAACCTCTCTTCAAGCCAAGCTCGCTCCAAACAACAATAGCTTGCTCCAGATACACAACTCCAAGCACAACAGCTCCAGCCAAAAACAATAGCTCCAACCAACTGGCTCCGGATATGAATGGCTCCCCGGAAAACTGGCTCTCGTACAAAGGAAAAAAAAACCCTGAAAGAGAACAAGCGCTAAGTATGCAATCACTTACTGCAATTTCGAGCAGCTCCTCTTTCAGAACACTCCCAATTCAATGAGTATTTAAAAATAATAATATTAGTCGTCTTGCCAAAATGCGAAGGTCATAATATAACCAATATCATATCACCCTACAGGTGATAGACATCAAATACTAAGAAAAACTGACTCATAATATAACCACTGTTTGCTATTTCAAGAGTTCAGACCCCCAGGCAAGAACAAAGCTTGTCCATTTGTGTCATTAATATTAAATCTAAATTTACTAAGCTTATGTATGACTTTACAAGTTCTTATGAGCAAAATTTAAAGTAGAAATGAAATTTATCAAAGATTATATACAACTTTATACATTATTAAACCCTATTATACAATACGGGTGCCCATAAGACAAAGAAACACCTATGAGTGTTCGACGACAATACGATACGAGAACGGTATCATGAACTATCATTCAATACGCTTATTTTCCCCAGAATATTACTTCTTGTAAAAATAATGAGTATAAATAAATCATGCTTTGCCTGTTCCAGGCCTAAATTATCTTTTGTTTGATGATATTGCGTGATTTACGTGCAAAAATTAATACATTTTCGAAAGTAACATTCTCTATATAGCAGCATTTTGCAGTATTTCAATTCTCCCTGAGACCCGTTAGTTAAACTATAATGAAATAACTTATACTCTGATAAAATAAATCCCCTCTGTACAGAAAATAAATGAGTATGTACAAAATATAAGATATGTATATTTATTTACCTAACTACTTAGGGTTTTTCGATGGTACTGACGAATTGGGGAGCAAACGCTCTCTTCTACAGACATTCCTCGAAGAAGGAAACGGCGTACTTTGTTCCAGAATACACTGCACGTGGCGAGTTACTAATCCAATCTTGACTTTAGGCAAAAACCAGCCCATCCACAGTCAAGCCATAAACTACGCCACTCTCTATCGCCCGAAAAAGTAATATTCCCCTCAGGGTGAATTAAAAATTCTTAAACTTTTATCAGACATATATACGCACTACCTCTTAAGAACGTTTTCTGAAGAAAGAGGACGATATCAAGCCAAAAACGACTAACTAGCTCGTGAAATTCGATGTTAAAGAGCTAGAAAAAAACTCGAACCATAAGCCTGTTCCACACTGTCCTGTAATCAAACGCAAACTACAGCAGCCGATGTCGCCAAATTTACTAACATCTACAATATGCAATGAAACGTATCTAAGGCTGTATGATATTATATATTGCTGGCAGAACAAAGAAATCCAACGATAAATCCATCATCGACAATGACCAGACAACCAGCAACTATCTCGTTCCGGCCGGCGTCATTTACAATTTCTATCATCCAGTCTGTTCAACGCATTCAGTCGATTCGATCATAAATGTACCTTTAGCTCCAGTCGGTTTTTTTCCTATATTAAACCATATATTAAATACTGCGGAGCAGTTCGAACAACGTTGCCAAGTTAGGGAACATACGCATTTAATAACATATCTTGACTGCGTAATTTTAACGCGAAAGCGAAGAAACAGTCGTTTAATCAAAACTCACGATAGCACATCAATTAATTATGTATTTTCCTGTTGGCCTAAATCGCAACCACGTAAAAATTACAGGGCAAACACTTTGCCAATTAAACATCTGGCAACGTTCCAAGAATAACCTTTTCATAAAACATTCCAAAGTGCATTATATTTAACGCGTCCGTAGGCAACCAACAATTCTTTTAAGGTATACTTACGCCGAAATAAGAAATTAGTCGCAAGGTATTAAGGGTGGAATCATTGACTTTATTCGACTTCTATCTGTTACATATTCGTGCTAAATTATTATGTAACATATTTAAATATGTTTATCTTCTGATTGGTTAATATTTAGCTTCGCCCAATTATTCTGTAACCATGCGATCTGGAACCGTTTCTGCCTGTTCCCAAGTTAGTATCTATTGGGTTTATCGAGGACTTATTTCGTTCACGAAGTATTGGTTCCCTCAGAGTGGTTCAGTACAGCATGTGGACACCTGCTGCTTGATAGGCAAGATGTTCTCTTCACCAATCCAGTATAATATGAAATAAGAAATAAACTAGTCTTAGACCAATGTATATTGCTAATTAAATAATATTCAAGGAAATATCATGTGAACATCAGTGTTCAGTCACCGAACATATTTGTTTTAGATTTTCCCTTTTCCTTTCCTTTCATATTTTGAAAAATTCATTTCAAATCTCATTTATAAACGCCTTTACAGTCCACATTTATACAAATATACTTATAAAGTATAGAATCATTTATTTCTTAACTGGATTGTCGACATTCTCATTTTTTCACTGGCAAAAAATAAAATAAACTATACCAAAATTATTTACACCCAGAATTAACGTATCGCTTATCAGTTTTGATCATCTGAGTGAGAGTATTTTCAAGGTCACTCAATAATCAAGTATCTTGTTCTATATTCAGTACCGCATTTGACCAGTGGTGTATCATTGTGTTCCTCTCCTTTGTACGAGTACGATACGCTATTCTTACTTTAATTTAAAATGAGCTCAAGCGCTAACAAATTAAAGCAGTACAAAGCTTTACGTCAAATGTGCATTAACCAAATTAATGAATTAAAGGACATTGCACAAAGCGCATAGGAAGACAAAAATAATATTCCTCAATTTAAAGCTATGTATATAAACATTGATTCCATTAGAAATGTCTTTAAAGGTCATCACCAAAATATTTTAAGTCTTATAGCACTTGCCGAGGATGGTGATTTGCCTGCTGAAGAAGACGTGAGAAAAACATTTGAATTCGATGTTGGCCTTATTATTGTAATTCATACCAATTTATGTAAACTTACTGACGCGATTCCTGTGGTGCAACCTCCTTTAATTAGTAATAGTAATAAGCCAAACGCAAGACTGCCAAAAATAGAGATTCCTAAATTTTCAGGTGAAATAAAATCCTTCAGACCCTTTATTGAAGTTTTTCGCACTCTAGTTGATCAAAATACGTCACTTAGTGATATTGAGAAATACAATTATCTTGTATCCTTTCTACAAGGGCCCGCTTTATCATTAATTCAATGTACTTCATTATCCGCTCAAAACTATAATACCGCCTTAAAATCACTAACTGATCGTTATGATAAACCTAGATTAATAGCATTTGCTCATTTGCAGACAATTGACAATGCACCTATTGTTACAAACTCCAAGAGTTTAAAATGTTTACGCTATCTCATGGATATTTTTAACGAAAATATATCTGCACTTAAAAATATGGGTTTCAAAATTGAAAACTGGGATTTTTTGCTGTTCTACATGCTTTCTAAACATTTAGATTCTGAAATTCTTACTAAATTCGAGATAGAAGTTAAAACTCAAATCCCTACGTATGAGGAGTTAAGAGATTTTGTCTTATATCACTGTAACGCTTTAGAGACGGTAGAATTTTCATCCAGTTTCAAGGGGCAAAAATATCCTCCTTTCAAGCCCAACAATAACATGAATTTTCTTAGGTCACCACCACGTAAGCCGCAAGATACCACTGGACTTTTTGGAAAAACTGATAAAACAAATTGTGTATTTTGTAAAGCAAATAACCACTTTATTTATAAATGCTTTAAATTTCAAAATAAATCACCGCATGAGCGTTTAAATATTGCTAAATCAAATAAATGGTGTATCAATTGTCTTAGCGACAGACATCTAACAGATAATTGTAATTCGCAATCAACTTGCCGCATTTGTAATAGCAAACATCATTTTTTGTTGCATTTCCCGCCAAATCAAAATCCGTTTTCGATAACTAATCCTGCTTACGACGCCTCTGGAACCCCGAATCATGGTGAAATCTCTGCCGCACAATTGGCAGTCACAAAATGCTCAAATGTCGCTAAACGATACGCATCGGATTTCGAACGCGGCATTACATTCTAATAAGCGCGCGCCGCCTTCAGATCCAAAATTTTGTGGAATGGGTTCATCTCACTCTAGCGTACTGCTATCAACGGCAATTGTGCATGTTTTAGACACGTATGGGATGTATCAACCGGTGAGAGTTTTAATAGATTGCGGCTCGCAAACAAATTACATTACGCAAAAATGCGCCAAAAAACTTGACTTACCGCGTTTTATTTCTTCGTTAAACATTCAAGGTTTAAACAATATGCAAGAAACCACTAATCAAGGGAGTATTAAGTGTTCTATAAAACCTATTACAGCATCTAAACCTATAATAAAAATTGAGGCATTTATTTTACAAAAATTGTGTCCAGATATGCCACCTCAACTTATATTAAATATGAACTGGTCTCATTTTTTGCAACTCAATTTAGCGGACCCAAATTTTATGCAGACTAGTTCTATAGACATGTTGCTCGGAGCCGAGGTATTTCCACATATTTTATTAGATTGTCGTGTTGCTGGTAACATTAACGAACCAGTAGCTATCAACACAATTTTTGGGTGGATTGTTATGGGGAAGTTTACGCAAGAAACGCCCGCCTCTTCTACTTCCCTTTTTTCTAATACTCAAAATGATCTATTCTCGCTTAATGACACAATAAAACGATTTTGGGATATAGAAGAATTACCGAAAATACATTTTACATCGCCGGAAGAAAATCTCTGCGAAGCAATTTACCAAAAAACACATACTCGCGACGAGACGGGTCGCTACACTGTTGAATTACCTTTCAAAAATTCTGATAGTATTTTAGACAATCTAGAACCCATTTTCAATGTACAAGACTCGCGTGCAATCGCAACCCACAGATTTCATTCTTTAGAAAAACGACTGATGTCTAACACAACTTTATACTATGAGTATTCAAAAATTATAAAAGAATATCTCGATGCTAACTATCTAGTATTAGTACCGCAAGCTTAAAAACCCAAAAATGGCTTCTATATACCGCATCACTGCGTTATTAAACCGGAAAAATTTCGGTTAGTGTACGACGCTTCTGCTAAAATGGAAAATGGCTTTTCGCTTAATGATACGTTATTAATTGGTCAAAAATTGCAGAGCGATATAGCACAGCTTTTATTAAATTTTCGTATTCACAATATAGTGTTCACCTGTGATATAAAAAGCATGTTTATGCAAATTAAAGTTTCAGAGAAACATCAAACGTTTCAACGTATTTTATGGAGATTTTCAAAATCGGAACCGCTAAAGGAATATATGATTAGCTTGTTCGCCATTTCTTGCAAATAGAACAATCATTCAGCTAGCACATGATGAACGAGATCGTTACCCGCTTGGCGCTAGCATTTTAGAGAATTCAATTTTTATAGATGACATTGTCACTGGCGCATGCGCGCTCGATGTCGCAAAAGAATTACGAAATCAATTGATCGGTATTCTAAAATCCGGTGGTTTTGAGCTAGGCAAGTGGCTAGTAATTCAAGTGATTTGCTAAATGATATCCCAGAGATCAAACAAAATTTAAAATCAATAAAATTTGGTTCAAATGATGACGCAGTCAAAATTTTGGGACTTCAGTGGCTTCCACAGAGCGACATATTTTGTTATAAGGTCAACCCAATTGACAAAAATTGCACTAAACGTAATATATTATCTGAGATTGCTCGTATTTATGATCCCTTAGGTTTTGTAGCTCCAGTCACAGTTTTTGCAAAATGTTTTATGCAAACCTTATGGTGTCTGGGGTTAGATTGGGATGAGGAACCTCCCGGTCACGTGTGCGATCGCTGGAATCAATTAAAATCTGAATTGTCTTATCTTTCAGAATTAAGAATTCCGCGTCTTTTACCTGTCCAGAATTTCCCTACATGTGAGCTACATGCCTTTTGCGATGCTTCGCTAAAGGCATACGCATCCGTAATTTATTTTCGCGTTTTCAACCAAACTGAAACAAAAACATTTCTAGTAATCTCTAAATCTAAAGTCGCTCCGCTTAAATCTATTTCTATACCGCGCATGGAATTAATCGCAGCCGTTTTACTAGCCGATCTTGTCACTTATATCTTAAAAACATTTCACCATAAAATAACGTTTTCAAAAATTTATGCATGGTCAGATTCTACAATAGCACTCACTTGGATTAAAAGCCCAGCCTATAAATGGAAAACTTTTGTCAGCAATAGAGTTGCCAGAATTCAAGAAAAGCTTTCCTCGGATCTATGGCATCACATTGATACTAAAAGCAATCCAAGCGATTTGCGGACTCTTACCATCGGAACTCATGCACAATGAGCTCTGGTGGTCGGGCCCTAGCTGGCTATCACGTCCTCAGGAGTGTTGGCCAATAAAAGATTTTCAGATATCTCGTTCTGTTGACGCCTATGCGGAAGAACGAAAATTTACGTTCGTTACATTTTCTCCTGATAATAATTTAATTGAACAACTAATACAAAACTCTTCATCATTTTCAAAATTACAAAGATTAGTTTCCTATATTTCACGATTTATTTTCAATATTAAAAATAAGCAAGATCGGAGAACCGAACCATTTACCCTTTCTGAACTACACGAATCCACGCTTTTGTTGGTAAAATTTGTTCAGTCTCAATTCTTTTTAGAAGATATCGAAAATATGAAATTAAATCGACCAATTTCGAAACCACTTAAAAAACTCGGAGTATTTATGGACACAAACCATACTTTACGCGTCGGAGGTCGTATAAAAAATTCTGAGCTATCTTATGATCAAAAGCATCCTGCGCTTCTTCCACGGAATAGTCGATTAACATTTTTAATTATTGATCATTTTCACAAAATTCATATGCATCCTGGTAATCAAACTTTACATTTCTTGTTATCACAACATTTCTGGATTTTGGCGCCCAAACGAGCTATTCGAAACGTCACTTCCAAATGCCTTAAATGTTGGCGCTTAAACCCACAGCCGTATCAACCAAGAATGGGTGACCTACCTAAGTTGCGTATATCACAGATCAAACCATTTTCTTGTGTAGCCGTAGACTACGCTGGCCCTTTTATCACAAAAACCTTAAAAGTACGCAATAGTAAAAGGTTTAAGTCATATATTTGTGTTTTTGTGTGTTTCGCGACCAAGGCTATACACCTTGAACTTGCGAGCGACTTATCAAGTGAATCATTTCTATGTGCTTTCAGACGATTTATCTCGCGTCGTGGTCGCTGCTCAAAATTGTATTCGGATTGTGGTACGAATTTTGTCGGCGCTCATAAACAAATAGTTAATATGCTCAAATCCGTAGCCGAGACAGAACATATTGAGTGGCATTTCAACCCTCCTTCGAGCCCTCATTTCTCGGGTTTGGCCGAAGCAGGGGTGAAGTCTACCAAAACACATTTAAAACGCGTAATCGGAAATCAAGTTTTAACGTTCGAAGAACTTTACACGATATTAGTACAAATAGAAGCGCTGCTTAATTCGCGGCCTTTATGTCCAATGAGTTCAGTTTCTAATGATTGCTCGGTACTAACCCCCGGACATTTTTTAACGCTTGAGCCAATATCAGCCTTACCTGATCCAGACCTATCTCACTTAAAACTCAATAAACTGGATCGATATCAACTCTTGCAGAGATTGCATCAGGATTTCTGGTCCAGATGGCGCCGTGAGTATTTACATACCTTGCAGCAAAGAGGAAAATGGTTGGAACCCAATTTTCCCACAGCCCAAATAGGCACTATGGTGGTTATAAAAACTGATAATTTACCACCAACAAAATGGCTTATTGGCAGAATAATTGAGCTTCACCCTGGCAATAATGGGGTAGCTCGTGTTGCGACGGTTCGTACAGGAGATGGTGCACAGAAAAGGCCATTGGTCAAATTGTGCCCTCTTCCAACTTTTGATATCTTGTAAAAAGGGTTAGTTTGGGTTAGATCATTTTGGTGGCGAGGATGTTCAGTCACCGAACATATTTGTTTTAGATTTTTTTTTTATGGTTATAGGTTTATTACATTATGTAAGGAAAACGCATTCTTTTTTTTTGTATTTGTATAAAATGGATCGGGTTATTTTCTCTTCGTGTAAAATTAAAATGCAGTTGAGGATATTCTCACACGTGCGCAGTTCATGACGGCAAGTACCAATTCATTCTCGAATAGCACCACGAAGCGTGTGTACGCATATCGACGGGTCGAGAGGAATCGTCCTTTTCCGCATCAAAATTAAGTAAGATATAACCGCAGCAGTGTTTCGCCTCAAATAGTTAGATAAGCGATCGCATATGTCGGCAACTCCAAACAAACGTTGAGTGTTATCAAAGTACCCCTTCTACTGACCAACAGCCAGAGGAAAATCAGGTGAGTGACTCAACTGCCGTCGATTCTATATCAACAATAAACAATCAGTGACAATGTTAAATATATTATGATAAAGCAATCTACAAATTGAAAATTCACTGATAAAAGCAGATATAATCAGAAACTTAATTTACAATGTTAAGTTGAGCAGACAATGAGCGAAAAGTATTAATAATTGCTGTTACTCAAGATTTCCTTTTCTTTACTTTAAAATATAAAATTCAAAAGAAAATAATGGAATGACATTCAAATTCAGTGACTCTCGGTTAAATTTAAATAAAAGGTAACTTTAAATTTGATCAAACGGTAGGTCTTTTTTGCAGGATTAGGACAGATGAATGAAAACCCCTTTTTTCTGAAAAAGTTGCCGACGTTTCGACGTATATTTATCGTCTTTTTCAAGGCTATTTTCCCTTAAGAGGTTTTTTCGTCATGACTATTAGATGGTAAATGGTGCCTCCAGAACAATATAAGTACGCAACACATTTTTACAAACATAACTTGGTAAATCTTTCTATAAATACATACATAAGTCACGACACGCTAAAACAGCAACTTTTTCAAAAAAAGGGGTTTTCATTCATCTGTCCTAAACCTGCAAAAAAGACCTACCGTTTGCTATATTTAAGGACGCTAATCTTACCACACTATTTAAATTTGATAATAAATAGAGAAATAGAGGTACAACCTCTCACAATGAGTCTTATGACTCAAAATAAGTATGTACTATTACTTTTATTTAGGCCCTTGACACATAAACGAAAACTGAGCGCAATGATTGCGCCTCAATTTAATTAAACATAAAGATAATATACTTAATTACTCCTAGCATCCGAGATAGAAATTTAGACAAAAGATAAACCAGATAAATTTACATATGTGAGATTAATTAACCTCTCATAAATGCAAAATAATGTCGGTACATCAGGATTGAGACTAGACAGGGTGAATGCTAACAGTTATATTATGATTGATGTAACAAATAAATTGAAAATTTAATTAAATGAACATGAAAAGAAAATAAAGATGAAAACGAGCAATACTATGAGGGAAAATTCGGACAAATTCTACTGAAAATTCAATATACTACCTTTGCAAGAGTCTATAGAATTTACCCCAAGAATTAATCCAAATAATACTGTTCAACTTGAATGAAAATACGTAAAAAAATTGTGCGTGACCACTGAACGATAAAATAATTACGATCTCCCTAAATTTGGGCTAAACCTTTTTCAAATTACATGAGTTTGATTAATGAAAACCGCAAATATTCACCAATAAATCGGTAATATTACCCAAAAGGTCACGACAATAATTTAAAAATATTGAAGATGTAAGCTAATTAAAACCGGAATACAAAAATGCCAAATTCTTGCTTTAGTCAAATAATACTAAGCGAATCATAAACAAATATTAATTATTTATTTAAAAGTGAAAGAATTAGTTAGAAATATTGCAAGATGAATTAAATATTTCAAGATTAACAAATCAACACTCACCCGATCGGCGTCTCAACACAAGATAATCACCCCACCCCGTATTCAAAATTCAAGACGTTGGACAAAATTATGTATGCCGATGTTTTATTGGCTAGTTTATAACATGTGATCAACACTAGAAACCACGTAACGCAAAGTAATAAAAATACTCCATATTGAATATAGTAATCTATAGTAAAATAAATTCACGAATTGTAGGTACTAAATAGAGTACTAACACTCTTAAAATCGCCATCCGCACGAAATAAACCCGTTATAGTTACTAATATTAAATATCGGGAATAATTTGCAATTGAATGTATCAATTTAAGGTAGCGGAATAAGCATTTATTCCGTTACAGTGTGGACTCATTTTTTTTATTACTGAGGAAATAAGTTTGTGCCTCCCTGTAGAATCTTAATATATTTCCTCTCCTTTTCTACTATTAAGATACAGACATAAGCCTGAGTGTTGTTTCACTCTATAATGTAACCTTGTGTAACGCTCAATTACACAAAATACAAACCCAATTCACATAAATCCTCAAGTTTATAATTGGTGGTACAGCCTTTAGTGCAGGTAACAATGGCGGCCCCCAGCTTTTAGACAGTGGAGAAAAGTCGTGGTGGGTTATAATGCCTGAGCGCTACACGGTTAACTTTTCACCATGCCCTCCATGATGTAGAATCTTCAGGGATGTTCAACCAATAACTACGAATTGTTCTCCTCCCCGCTGTAACTTATTGAGAAAACTTGGAAGGGGAAACAAGGAAAATACCACCCCAATTAAACAACAATAACAAGTGAATATTCAGTATTGGTGACTATACTTATGAATTATAAGGTATAAAATTGCTGCAAGAAGAATACCTTGTATATGTAGCTATATCTATTAATATATATATACTAAAGATGGATGATTAAAAGTAACGGTTTAAACTCTAAGTCAATAAGAGAGAAGTTAACGTGCGCTAGAAACCAGTTTTAACCGTCATATAAGTAACGGAATATCCAAGGTTTAGTTTTTTATGAATTTGTGTACTTAAATAGGTTACGAAATAAGATCTAGTTCAAGTATACTAGAGATTAATGTAAGTAAAATATTCACCTATTAAATAGTAAACCTATATAAATACGCATCGATATGCTATGTTTACACATGAACAGTTCCAAAAGTATTTATATCACACAACGACGAAAAGAAGTAAAACACTGCAATCAAGACTACACTGAAATTAATTAATAACACGCCAATACTATCCAGATCAACTGGAGAATCCAGTATACCTCTTCTAACTATTGAGAATAACCTCAGTTACTCCCAAATAACTTGAAGGTGGCTATATTGTAGCCAAGCAACCCCCTTAATCACTTCGAACATTAAACAAATTCACCCAAAACTTTGATTTAAGTAGCCCTAAATCACCATAAAAGAAAAAAATATATATAAAGTCACTGAATAAACTAGATAATATCCTAAAATAAGACATCTGATACGTTATCAAGCCAACAATGAGTTCGTCCAAGATCCAGGTGCTCGTCAAATCGCTGTAGCGTCAAGATCGAGAAGTCACACTTCGTGAGCGTTGAGGCTTGGATCAGACAGCGAAACACGCAGTTAACTTGATGGTTACTCCGAAACCACGTGTAGTCGGAGGAGTCTCAGTATGCAGTATGAAAACCAGAAAGGCACTGGAAATCCGTAGATCAATAGCAACCACTACCGGAAAATGGGAAGGAAGAATAAAAACCCCTTGAGATATTAAACGGGGTTCAAGCGTGGGGCAGCTCTCGAAAGCCAAATCCCCAACATGGGTGCAGGTGGTCGAATCTACAAATCTTCCCTTAACTACAATCATCCATCAGACGAGAATCCATCGACAACCACAGTCCTGGTCAAGGGCTTCGTTAAATAATCCCCTTACTAGGGCACTGTATATTTCACACTAAATATCAGTATCTCAACGAAAAATCCCAATTTCGAGAGGTACGCACTGAAACCTTCTGGTTCTTTCAAGATTACATAAGGACTAAATTGGCTTGCCCTAAAGTGACGAGGCTAGAAGAATCATCATCGCGCCTGCCCAACATGCCATGATGTCAGCGTCTCTATTTGTGACAAAGTACTATAGAGTTATGACGTCATACCACCGGATTCGCCAAATCAAGCAATAAAGTGACTCACTATTGAAATTATTTGAATCAGTTAGAAGTTACTTTTTAGATGCTTAGTGGGAATACATAACCCACGCGTTATGCCGCAGTCAACCGTGTCGACCGTGAATATCACGCGCTTGTCCAGAAGCCTGTCAATTGTGCCGCCAAAATTATATCCACAGAACTATATGAAGCATAGAACAATTTCCTTGTCGTAGGGCAGGATCAACTCCGAGCTGAAATATTATCGAACTTTAATAACGGATAATCAGTGGAATATTCCGTCAATATATAAGCCTAGAGTGCTAATATTGACTGTAACAATCCAATACAATCAGCCAATTCAAGTGTATGGGAGTAAATCCTACAATTAAGTGACGCAACTTAAAGTGGTTCTCGAGTCGATATCGATTGACGACACGATGCGGCGTTCGTGGACCGACTATGAGTCTATGGTCCAAGTCCGACAAATGACAAGTCACACATCTAATAATTATCATTTCCAAAATGTAAATATTCCGTAATTACCTAAGTAGAACAAT
>MU195235.1:0-15888 GCA_016904865.1 Pissodes strobi | reverse complement strand
CACTAGGATTTAAAGGCTGCTGCTATATTTAATATATTGTTTAGGTTTTACTCTTACCTACTCAGTTCGATAAGAGTTTCACCTTGCAGAATACCTGACTGACTCAAGAATAAGCACCCAGTTCTACAGGGCAACCTGGGCAACTTTCCGAACGCACCCTCTATTGGTCAGGCGGCCACATATTTATGGCCTATCTTCAAGACATTATTATTGTGGTACTAATGAATTATCTGACCCATAACATCTATGAATCAAAAATTTTATAGTTTATAGTTTAAAATATTTAATCTATCTCTTTCTTCTTCCCCAGGGAACCTTATCCGAGGCAACTTTCGGGATGTGTAAAGGCTGATTTATAGTTGCAGTAACGTATGACTTAAGAAGTAACCGTAGCCGTAAACTTAAACAGTAGTGAAGCACCCATTTATAGTTGACGTAAGAAAATTAACGTGTTACCGATTTTAGGTTATGTTTTTTGTGTATTTATTTTAAGGGATATAATTATAACTTAAAAATATTTTACTTTTAAGATGGATGATGTTATTTTAACTAGGGCAGCAGTATTATGTGTTTTTTTTGCTACTAAAAAAACTATCCCGAAAAATATTATACAAAACCCGACCAATTACAATTAATAGAAATTCCGATCACGTACGAAGGCCGACGATCTCGTCCGATTCGTTATACCGTAACGTAAGAAATGAAAATAAACCATTTCTTACTTCTTACTGCATACGGCTTACTGCTTACTGCTAAGTCTTACGGAACTCTAAATGGTTACATTACTGACTGAATGTTTATTTTCCTTACGGCTTACTGCTACTTCTTAAGTGATACGTTACTGCAACTATAAATCAGCCTTAATGCTCCTCTGTTGCCCGGGAGAGAGAAGTTTTGTCCTTTATTGTGAATTGTCTTACTAACACCTCCTATCTGCATCTATTACATAGAATAAAAGTGATTACGGATGAAAATGAGACGTTGAAAAGTGTTATTGTTAAAAAGCATAGTAACTAAAAAGGTGGACCATGACGAATGTCAGATGCTCTTAACAGGGCGGTTCTGCGAGTTTATACATTTTGAACTGGGCAAATGCGCATGCGCGAAACCCACATCTAAGAAGCACCAGCAGCAGTGTTGCCAACGACACGGAAACTTCCGTGTTTTCACGGATTTTTGAAACTAGAACATGGACACGGATTTTATTGGGTTCCGTGCAATGAAAACACGGATTTTTTACAGAAGATTTGGCGTTATTATATTTGTGTCATATGTCCATTTTAATATAATTCACTTAATTTTAATCGATATTTCATATAGATGTTATTCAATCCTAAAAATAGATGTGCCAATCAACTGGTCTCTTTAGTTTCAAAGATGCGTTGATAAATCGGAATTTCAAAATATTGACGACCACTGACAATTTTGGGCTTTGAGTCAAACGCTCAATGCGAAAGTCATTTCCCCATGAGCGCCGGTAGGAGGGGGCAGTTGCCTAAAGTATTAAAATAATGCATAGTATAAAAAAACATTTCAAACTCATTAACATTTAGAAAAAACTATCTACACGTTATTTTTGTTGACCACAATCCCCCCCCCCCCTCCTGAAATTTGTTCTGCCGGCGTCCATAATTTTAACATATGAATCTAATCAAAACAAAGAAATTGTTTAATCACTAGTACCATTAATGAAAGTCTGCTAGCTTCATAGGTGGTAAAAAAATATATTGTGCTCTATTTCAACCAGTCAAATCAATGTTAAAAAAAAGTAAAGACGGATTCGACATTGTCTTTGAGTTATCTTAAGTTGAGGAGAATTATTTTATGCTGTTTCGAATAAATGGATTAAATAAGAAGACTTTCTCTGCTTCTCACTTTAAGCGTCGTAAGCTGGTAAGCAACTATTGACTTATTTTATCTTAATTACAATCATGAAAAATCCGGAGTGGTGCATGTATGACGTCATATTCTATTTATTTTCTAGTTGAACATTTCAACTCCGTGCCATCTTTCTTCCAAGAGCTTAACTCTTCGATATACGAGTGATTTTACGTTTACAGTAACCTTTTTTAAGCTACATTTCAGGGACACGGAAAAACACGGAAATTTTGAGGACTCTGTTACGGATTTTTCTGATTTATGGTTGGCAACACTGACCAGCAGCAGCAGTTAACCTTTATTGTTCTGTGGTTTAGTGAGTGACGTTTCTAGGTTAGAGGCCGAGGAAAAAGGCGGAAACAAACCAGAACAAAGAATAAGTTAGTTTTTAGGTGAAAATTACCCCTGAGCATGTACTGTATGAAGATATCTCACTTTTCCACGAGACTCGCCGCACTTTGATTGTCCATGTATGCACGGCTAGTTTTTTTTATTGAAAATTAGTACACAGTAGTAAATTATTAAAAATTACAGCCACTACAATTTGACACACACGAATTTCGGACATTTTTTAACACATATTTGATGCATTGTCATAAGACTGAACTAGAAAAGCAACTTGATATATTGCTAATTTTGCAAGGAACATAAATATAGTACATAACAATGTATAAAAAAGGTTGACGTTAATTTAATAGATTCTCATAAATTTATTGTTTTATGAACTATTTGTTTCTTGTTATATATTTATAGATTTTCTACATATTTATGTACTATACCAAAGAATATTATAGTACACAATAGAAAACTCATCCCATGTTAAAAATTTGAATCTCCTATGGAAGCAGACCATAGATAATATATAAAAAAAAAGCAGACTTTTCGAGCCTGCTTCCATCGAGCGAGTCTCTGCGTAAAAGCGACCGCGTGCCCGGCCACCTTGCCAAATTTGTGCGCTTGAAATTTGCCCGGCGGGGCGCGGCGTCAAAGATAATTCTACTACGAAATAATTTTTTGGTCGTGTCGTGTTCTCAGTGTTCTCACGCAGTAGCGACTTGAGTAGCAAGCGTGCAGGAGTAGGCGAAAAGCAGTTTTCATTTACGTATATCTAAAATAATTATTATTAAGATTTTGAGATATAATTCTGATCTAGGTATGGCTTTAAATGCTGGCAATGTATGCCAATATTTAACATTTTACCACTGTATAATATGATTGACAATGGGTGATATGCATACAATTTAGGCAAATGCTTATACTTAATTTTTTTGAAATAAACTTATACAAATTATGAACATCCAACAAGGACAGGTAAAGAGCAAAAGCAAAGCTTTATTTTATTCATTATAGGCTCATTATTGTCAAAGATTTAGAAAATAAAGGTTATTTTTGTTCAACAATATTTATAGACATCGTTGCCAAACAACATCATCTTAAAGTTAAGGTGAATTCGAAACTAACAACTATTACCTGTACTATTGCATTTTCATTGGTTAGGTGTCAACAAATAATTTATTATGGGTGCCAAGTTATTTACGCGCATCATTGTAAAAAGTATATAATTTGGCGATTTCAGGTTGGCCAACACATTTTTTTTTTGACCTACTGGGGAGGGCTTTAATATGTGAACGGAATATACAGGGTGTCCGGGAAAATGTGAGAAATCTCCGGAGTTCAAATAGCACACGAAAAAATAACGTGACAAATTTCTATATTTTATACCCTTCCTACGGAGATATGGGTCCCTCAAGGACGCCGCTGGAAATCGTTTTTTCTTGGATAATCTCCAAAGTACTTGGCATAAATTAATAAAAATTTAGTATAAAGGTCACTAGTAAGAACTCCTTAAAATAGTCACATATTTAGCTTCTTTGGTTTACCAGAGGCGGACTAAATTTAACACCCTAGTGCTTATTTTTTAACACCCTGTATGATAAAGACCCAAAAAAAAATGTTTGAATAGCATGCACTTTAAGCTATAAAAAAGTATTCCTGTTCAATAGCGATAAAATAAATCGTTTTCGAGTAAAAAAAAATAATAAAGAAATTAATGTTTTATTTTTTATAAATGATCTCACTTGTTATCCAAAAACAATTTAAGAAATCCGAAGAAATCAGTCCATTTTCTTAATAAAAAATAAAACATTAATTTCTTCATCATTTTTTTACTCGAAAACGATTTTATCGATATTAAACAAGAATGCTTTTTCTATAGCTTAAGGTTCAAGCTACCCAAAAATATATTTTTGGTCGTTATCATAGAGGGTTTTAAGAATATACGCATTAAGCTGTAAACCTTAGTCCGGCCCTGGTAAATTAGAAAAGCTAAATATCTTTTAAGAGCCCTATTTTAAGGGGTCCCTACTAGTGTTATCATATTAAATTTTTATTAACTTACCTACATCAAGTACTAAGTTATTCAAGAAAAACCTAAAACCAGCGGCGTCCTTTGTGAGCCCATATTTCCGTAGGGAGGGCCGGTAGGAAAAAAATTATAGGTCATGTTATTTTTTCGTGTTCTATCTGAACCCGCGAGATTTCCCAGGACACCCTAACTATTTTTTAGAACCCAGTGAAATCTTTCTTTATGTTGGTAATATTCGGTGATTAAACGCGAGTGTAATTCATTAAGTTTAATGTTAATAAAAAGTAACTTATATTGGCTGCTTAATTTCTTCTTCTATTTCTGCCCTACAAAAATGTAATTTTCAATCTTGGTCATTCCCATATCAATTCTATAAGGATTTACTTATTAACATCATCACAATATTACGTTTAATTCAATTAATTCCTTGACATTTAACACTGACATGACTGACAATGACAAAAGGTAAATTAGGGTAAAATGTGGGTAAAATGTACGAAATGCCTTTTGATGCTATTTTTTTGTTTCACCAGGAACACAGGGTGATTCCTTACCAAAAAAACCGTAAATGTAAAAGTTGTATTATTTTTCCTTTACTATCTTTTAAGCTCCTTGAAAAAAAACAAGTGAGTATCGGAAAGCAGCGAAACAAAAGCAACATGGGATTTCGCAAATGGAACACATATTTTACTCTAAAAAGGAAAAACTTTTCCTCCTGGCTTCAAAATAGTATATTCTGTAACTAGGAGGAAAAGCAAAACAATCCTGGACGACTGTGTTAATTGCTGGACGAGGCGCAGCCGAGGCCAGCAACACAGGAGTCCAGGAATGTGCTTTTCCTACGAGTTGCACATACTATTTTTTATCCGATCGAAATTAATTTGAATACGTACTTATAAAAATAGAGCCAAATATTTCTCTAAATAAAAACGGTGTTTTAAATTTAAACCCAACATAACCTCAAGTTTTAAATCGAGCGAGCTTGAAGTTTATTACGTAACAGGGCAGAAATGTTACATTCCCGTCCTAGGATGGAAATGTTATATTCCCGGACAGTTATTTTCTATTCCTGTACAGTTATTGCATGTTGCCAAGCAACGAATACAATATACTGGAATCATGACTTTTGCGGTAAGAATACACATCGGAAAGGTGTCGTTTTTCGTCCGATCGGATAACAATATATAATATGTGGACATTCAGAGTAGATGTTTCAGAAATATTCAAGTTTGAAACTCACATAATCGCAAATGGCTGCCTCGAAATATCCCACACTTGACAACCACGTTGACAAGTTCTAATTTGACAGCTTCAGAAAAGTGAGTTACTAACAATATAATAACAATAATAAAGCGAACACGTTGGCTAGCCATTAGCAATTATGTGAGTAATATGTGTAATTATGTGTATTATTATGTGTAATATTTCTGAAACATCTATAGTCAAAAGCGATCTTATAGTGCGGGTCCAAAGGTCACAATTTTCAGTAAAAACTTCATTCGTGGCAGATTTTGCATATAAAATCTGTCGAAGGAATGACATTAAATGAAAAATGTGACCTTTGGACCTGCACGATAAGACCGCTTTTGACTATACTCTGAATGTCAACATATTATATATCTTTGAAACCAGGAGGAAAAGGTCTTTCTCTTTAGCGTAAAATATATAGGGCGTTCCATTAGAGAAAACCCATGTTGCCTTTGTTTCGCTGTTTTCCGATACTCACTTGTTTTTTTCAAGGAGTTTAAAAGATAATATAGGAAAAATAACAGTTTTGAATTTACGATCAATGACTCTTATAAAGGGAAAATATATGTTCAATAATTTAGTAAAAGTAACAAAAAAAAAACAAAAGAATCCAGACTTCCTTGTTTTGAAGGTATTGTAGAAACAATCAACGCGTCAAGGAGTCATGCTGTTTGAAGACGAAAAAATTGATGGTAATGGTTTTATTCTTACAAAACGGTTAAACCAAGATTTTTTTGAAATTTTTTTCGGTGTCGTTAGGCAGAAAGGCGGCTGGAATTTAAATCCATCCTCAAAATCATTTCGACTAACTTTTAGAATACAAACCATTACTAGCCTTTTAAAACCATCACAATATTCCAATTGTAAAGAGGACTTTGACAGGCAAATATTGTTATCTACTAATACAACATCAGAAAACAAGAACAGCGCTGACAATGAATTTTTAAATGCCTTCAAAGTAAAGATGACATATCTGATGCGGAATCCACTAGTGCTGAAATAGTTATTTACATTACAAGCTGCGAAAGTTTACTTTTAGGTGCGAGGTTTGTTTAAATAGCCGAGGCGAAGAGTAGCGTAGCCGAGGCTATTTAAAAAACTCCAAGCACCTGAAAGGGCTTTCGCAGCGTGTAATGTATTATACTTTTCATTCTCCCCTCTCGATTTCTTAAAATACACATATTCAAATTTGATGCTGAAAATCCCCAATCGATTGTAATAAAATTGATATAAGGCGCCTTATTGTTATAAAAATACCAGTATCACATATTTGCTTGTTAACGTCTTGAATAGTTAAGTTGATAACTTCGGAATTTAGCGAGAGTTTAACAAAACATGAGTTCTATTGAAGCATCGAGAAATTAATTATTCTCGTTGTATTGAAGATGCAGCAAATATTGCGTGCAGTTGTAGTTTGTTACCAGATAAATCTAAAAATCGGTACAATCAAGTCTATGAAAATTTCGTTAAATGGTGTACAACTAAAGATGTGTCCCTAATAACGGAAGACGCATTATTGGCAGTGCCGCCGTTGCTTTTGGACAAGATTTCAATCAACATTTGCCATTAAATATTTCAGGTTCATATAACAGTTCTAATTTTACATTTAATATTTAATCTAAATAACGTTTGACATTGACAACGTTGACTTGACATTTTAATTTTTTTCGTCATCCAGGGCACGAAAGTTTTTCATACTTAGCAACCTATCACCTAGCATGTTTTACTTTCGCTTTCGCTTGCCCTTTTAAAACAGAAAATTATAATTTCGTAGAGGGGAGAATGAAAATATATTTTCTTCAAACGTCAGCAAATCCGTCATTACTCGACTGTGTAGGCGGCCGTGAAGTTTTGTTTTTCCTCCGCCGGAGCTTTACTTTTCACTTTTCCGCCGGCGGAGGTAAAAGTGTTGTCATAGCAACATAGATACAATACAAACAGACAACAAAATAAGCGTCAACAACTCAAGAGTTATTAAACTACAATTTGTATTTATCACTCAATTTGTGACTGCATTTCTAAAAATCACTAATTTAGGAACAAATTGGTTATTCTTTAATCGAATTTACTCAATAACTGCTTATTAATACGGAATTAAAACGCAATCGGAGACGCCATCTTTAAAAAATAATTATTGTTGACAGTGTCCACTGACAGCTTTATGTTACATTATATTCACCCAAGAACTTTAAACAAGACAGGATGGTTCGATCTGCCGATTTTTTTCACTGACAGCTGCTTTTTTGTGACGTAGCCACGCGCGAAATTTGGCGCGAAAGGCTTAACGTACATATAGCAAAGTCGTACGAGCAAGGCTATTTTTCTTGTTTAGAGTTTATAAAAAAGGGTTTAAAGTCAAAATTTTAAATGGATAGTAAAACTAAACTATTTCTTATGAAATTACCAAGGTTTTTTTTATTAATGAAGAATGGAAAATATTTTTTACAAGCTTTTTGTTTTTGAATTCTAACAAACCTGGATAAGCCAAAAGTAAATAGAAGACGGGGGATTATTAAATCTTGCATGAAAAATATCCTTAAGAGTATGAATAATAGGAGCTTATTAGAGAAAAATAGACAACAATAAAATAAAATCTGACTACTCTTTTATAGGTACAGTGTGGACCAAAAACGTATGCATATTTGGAAAAGCCTAATAATTGCTTCTCAGAAAGTGTTATTCTATATGGAAGCTAGTGCATAAATAAAAATAATTTTAACCATACAAAAACTCAGATTAAGTATACACGGTGCGCAAAAAATAAAAATATGTTACTTTCTAAAACATATATTTTTTAAGACCGCAGATGTGAAACACAAGTGAGAAAGCTGTAAGTTTATCCATATGAGATACATGCTTCTCTCCTGTTCTGTGGATACCTGGACGATTTAGAAAAAGCTGGTACAAATCTTAAAACATTCTATTTTTGACACTATTAGTTTAATGGTCTAGACTCTACACTGTATGATAATATTAGGGTTAGCTATTATATAATATAAACGGAGTAACACAGGGTTCTATCCGAGTATAAATATCGACCTTTATACTCGGGTTCTATCTCAGGACCAGTGCTGTTCAACTTGTTTGTGAATGACCTTACATAAGATGTATCTGAAAAAGATCATAATCTACGCAGATGGCACAACATGTTATTGGTGATTGGAACTATGACAATTTAAAAACTGAAACAGAGAAAGTAATCAGCGACTTGGCACACTGCTATAATGCAAATAAATTAACTCAACCTTGATACAACAAATTATATTTTATTTAAGAAACAGAACATCACACACATACATCAAATATACACCTTAATACTAAAACCACTCTGAGTAACCTAGCAGAGATCAAAATCCCTGGACTCACTATTGATAAAGAACTTCAGTACTCTATGCATCTATTGCAACAAGTTACATCACCCACAGTGCTTCAAATAGTAAGTATGCTTTGGTTACTTTCACTCTAAAATGTGCTACGCAATTCACTTCTGGAGAGGTGAGAGTGGAATAATGAATATATAAGCTACAACTAAGAACGTCAAGTAAACAGTATTTTTAAAGTAACAATATAATAACCCTCACATCTTGTTACTTATATAAAATTTTGCAAATGATACACAATAGGATTAAAAGAAGCATCATTCTTTCTCTATTTCATCCAAAGCTGTTTCTATGTCTTCAGCTTTGAGAGTGCTATTAGCTTCATCATCATAGTCCGGCTGCTCTAAAACTATTTGAATTTCGGTTCTTACAACATGTTTTAAGAAAACTGGATCAGCATAATTCCTATAATCTCCGTAAAGATCTCATTCTTTGGCCTATCTTTACCATTTCAACTAAATTGTTAAAAAGTACCTATTACATCGGTATTACCATATACAACCTTCTTCCCACAAACATCAAATATACCTACTAGTATAAATCCATTTAAGAGTGGTGAAAAAAATATTACTGCAAGGCGCTTATTATAGTCTGCACAAATGTGAGTCTCATCTCCAACAGTATTGTATGTTCATATGCACAGTATATGTTCCACAATTTCATTATTAACTGTATTGTTAATTCTACGTCCTCAATATGCAACATAAATTATATAAGTTATCTTATATCGTATTTTATACATACTGTCTAAAGCATCTTAACTATATTATACATTTACTCCTGAGCCTGAGTTAACTTTTATATTATAAACTGTCTAAAGCCTCTTAACATTCTTAACTATATTATACATTTACTCTTAAGTAATTAACTTTTATATTTTATATATACTGTTTAAAGCATAAATATGCCAAATGGGCAATACACCATTATTATATTTATTATTATTAAATAGTAGTGCAAAAATTTTACACCATACAAAAATCATTGAATTTAAAAAATTGTTCACGGAAAGTCAAAAGTACAAAATTTCCGATATATCATTAAAACTAAATTATATTGTTACTTCCATGTGGTGCAAACTTTAGCCAAGAATAAAAAATAATCACAAAATGATCTGAACAAATCCTGCTAGTGTCAGGGTTGAATTTATCCTGTCTACTACAGCGGCTAATCCATTCCTTTCTTACACTTTGGGACACCATATCCTTTGGCTTGGGAAGCACATGTAAAATAATTTTTCTTTCACCACTTTGCTTAATAGAATAAGTGTTGTTATAGCCAAAACCAGCACAGCTTGATCCTGATCTTGACATAATGGTATCTGAAACACATATGAATCGTTTAGTTGAGAAAGGGACTAACTAACATTTTGTGCAATTTTGATTTTTACTACTTTTCGTTTACTTTTTGAATTTGAATTTTGAATCGATTCATTAATCAGCATATTCAATAATTTTCTTTAAATAATACTCATTACAGCAACAAAATCTACCAATATCACAATATAAGCAATGCCATAATTATATGATAATGCCTTAATCATGTGATAACCTCTTAAGATTTCTTTTCCAGAAACTTCCAAGCTGCATGGTCCCTTACTGGCGATATCTTCATGGTAAATGTAGACGAATGTTTTGTCGGTGTTACAGTAGTGTATATCAAAAATATTAACTGTTAGCTTAAACAAAACAAGTGCTGAACTGGAACTACTGGTAAGTTTACATTCTGCATGTAATCGAATTGTATTACGGCCAAGTCATCACGATTCTTGCACTATGCTTATTATAAGCATAACCAATACAGGAAGCAAATCTTCTTCAAGGTTTAACAAATCTCTGACTGTTACCAGATCATCACCCAGATGTGAGTCTTTATATAATTCCATGATAATTTCTCTTGTTTTGATTTATTTATTAAGTTACACTGCTTAACAGGTTCGGACCCAATTACAAAGCAGGATTACAAAGATAATCAAAGTACCTAATTAAGCTTAAAGCTATGAAATACATAAAATAATCTACAGTAAAGTATCCAAAAATCACAAGTAGAACATCATGAACTATAAAATATTTTACAATAAAAAAGAATAAAACAAATCAAATCAATAATAGGGAGGTATTAGCAGTAGGTAGGTCAGGATAAGGAGAGTCATGATACACGGTCAGGATCATGTTCTTTGAAGAGAGTCTGTATCACAGCGATAGAACTGTTGAATATATCAAAATTCTTGCCGCAAGCATTGTGTTTTGCACATTGTATAAATGGGTGAAAAGACTTGCTCTAGGTTAAATTCTGACGGAAGCCCATGCGAGGAACAAGAAAGTTAATTTTATTTAGGAGATCAGGGCATTCAATAAGATTATTAAGTAAGTTAAATAGGAATTCTTGGGAAGAGTAGCCTGTTCTAGTTTTAAGGGACTGCATGTCAAACATTCGAAGCAAGTTCTCAGGAAAACCCTGAGGATGGGTAGCAACCATGAGTCCTCAGGTAAAGCAACTTTAAGAACCTATGTTGTACCCTTTCCATATCATCTATGTGTGCATACTGCATCATATGCTGATGACCATACTAATGAGGCGTATTCTAGTTTTGATCTTATAAAAGAACAGAATAAAGTTTTAAGAGTATCAATGTCGCGAAACTCATGGCTAAGTCTGGTAATAAATTCGAGAGTTCTGGATGTTTCACTAATTATTGTCAAAGGTTACACCAAGATCCCTAAAATGTTCTGACCTAGTTAAATGTCTTGGTAAATGTATATTGTTTATGGAATAAATGTGTATAATTGGGTTAATTTAAACACTAAGCTTATATGTAGTCTATAGATTTCATTTATTGATCTAAAAACTAACTATTTTCACAGTATATTTGCCCACTGACTCTGATATATTTTTTTGATCATGCTTCATTCCCTATTGCTCGAACAATATGAAAACTTATTTTTGATTTGCTCAAGGGAAAATATACATCATCGAACATTCAATATTCTTACTTTGTAAAACATTTTCATGAGAACTTTAATTTACATTTTGGTCGTCCACAAGGGGACATTTGCTGTAAGTGTGGATATCTAGATCTTCAAATAAAAAATCGTTCTCTTGGAGATGCATTTAAAAGAGTAGGAACCTCCGAACTATCTGTACATAAAAGAAGAGCAAAATAGTTTTACTAAAGAAATCTAATGATGAGTGCAAAATTGTGATGAATTGGCAATAATACAATTCGCCTACATGCAAAATGTACACTTACAAGAATTTGCAGATCAGGACTTATTTTGTTCAACACAGCTAACAGTTAATATTTTTGGTATGCACAACTGTAAGACTGCAAATTATTCTATATTTAGCATGATGGTATCGCAAGTAAGGGACCAAGCATCTAGGAGGCTTCTGGAAAAGGAATCTTAAGAGGTTATCATATAAAATTAAGGCATTAATTATATTAATTTCTCGAAAGGCACTAAATACTAGCATAGTATAAACAAACATATTAGTTAGTACCTTTCCGAAATAAACGATTCATATATACCTATTATATTATTTGTAGCTAACTAAAATATCATATCCAAAGAGAAAAGTTGAACATTAAGTAGTTAAAAATTCCTTTTATTCTACAAACAAGTATATTTGTATCTATGTACATGTTTACTGATATTCAAAATAGTAATTTTCTTGTGGCATTCAGAGAATCTATTCTCAAATTGTGGAAAATAAAATTGAATTAAGAAAGCCTTAGTTCTATAACTTGTGTGTATTTACTAGTAAGTGAACTCATAATGCTAATAACTTCTGAATGAAAAATCCTTAATATATGATTCGACACTGGCTTTTCCATAGTGTAGTAAGTGTAGCGATTGCTGTATGACATAATACATTTATGATATTCTAACGTGATAAGCAAGATCACAATCTAAGGAACTAAACAATCTATAAATAAGAATTACTTTCCAGTGTATGTTCGTAAACATACCTTCTATTTTAAAAATATTGTTTAAAACCTAAATAGCCAAGTGATACACTGTGTAATAAAACCCTCAATTTGACAATTTCTCTATAATATTAAGTAAAATATTATTATTCTTCCCTTGCTTACATTTAAACATAATTTAAAGTTCTTCCTACCTTATTTAATAAAAAGTCAATGAAAACTACACTGAAAAATATTCATACAAAACAGGCACTCTGGTCCCTCCTTTAATCCTCAATTTATGGGATTTTCTTTAGGATCAAAGGAAAATATAATACATTTCAGGTTTCTCAATGTTCAGAGCACTAACACACAACTACCAATAGTTCTAAGATATTTGCAAATATGAATAAAGAACTAAAAACAGCACCAAAACATGGAAATTGCAATGCAAGCAATGGTAAAAATGATAGCCATTCGCGCGCAGCTACGTCACAAAAACGCCAATGAGGGTGAGAGAGCCGCGGGGCACGGGGCAGAAAAAAGTGAACATGTGTTTAAATGGGAAGGCGCCATCCTTTCATATTAGTTTATCATTCTTGATATTCACCGACACCGGTCTAAGCAAGGCCACCTACGTCCGTGGTCTAAGTCGCCTTGCGAATCCATTTATCTTTAATAATAATTAGATATTATTACTATTAAGAGATGTTTTTGCATTAATATGTCGACATTTGAAGAAAAAACAGCATATTTTATTTGGAGGAAAAGTTACTTTTCATGGCTTGCTCTCTATTACCAGCATCACTCCGTTCGGCTGTTAAACACGAGCGCGCCATGAAAAGTATCACTTTTCCTCCATATAAAATAATATACTATTTTCTACAGCCGCGCGCAAAATAACTAATTACTAAATTCAAATGAAATCGCAAAATCGACGATTGCCGTGGATCCTTATTTTGCGCTCTAGCGCGAACATGGAAAAGAAAATTCTCACTTTTTCCGTCGAGTGTGCTATGAATGGTCATGGAAACCGAAGATAAATAAATGACAGTCGTGCGTTTGTTACAGTTTCTTGCTGGCACTCCTGTTCTAAATATGCCCGAAGCCCGAATATAATATGTCAAAACTGACAGTCATTTGCAAATTTCAGAATAAGTATAGAGAAAAATGTGCATTTATTTAAAAAAATGCGGCTGTAGAAAAAGTTCTGTGTGTTTTTCGAGCGCAAAGTAAGATTGCCGTTTTCGAAAGATTACTGCGCTCCGCTACGCGTCTCAAGCGGCAATCCGTTACTTTGCGCTCTAAATACACAAATAACTATTGTTCTTATTTGAACAAATGAACGAACATGCGCGCTGTAAGCATTAGTTACCAAAATTTGGGGAAAAAGAGGCCGTCCAAAAAAACCACTGCAAGGACCCAAACTAAAAAAAAAAATAGAAAACCGCAGCAGAGAGATGTGAATTTTTCCCCACACATTTACCATTTCATTAATAAGATATTTTTATAATTAGTATTTATTATATATTCTATTTTCTGCATGCACGTAGAAAAGTTTTCCTACAATTTTATTAAGATGTATATATACCACAAAAATAATAATACTTGAACAAAACAATTACTATAGCCAGATCACAGAAAAGGACACCAAGACAAAAATCATTTTTAATGGATGCCCTGATTTTATAGTATCCCAATGCGCGCACAACACATTCAAATCAAAATAGGGAACAGTTTTTGTATTTTTATGAGATTACTAGTTTTGTTATTTAACAACGGTCTAAGGTATATTATCGCTTGCGTAAATAATAATTACTGTACAAGTATGCGGCTTATAATCCCAATATCATACAGCCTGTGTGAAGTGCGATTGCGAGTGAAAAAATGCTAAGACCCAACAGTAGTCAGCTTGTGCGTCGTATGGCGGCTACCTGGCACTATCGATGCCTATATCCATATCTTTCCATTCACTTGGTCGTTGTTCTACCATTTTCTATTTGTATATTATAGGGATACGAAAATAAAAAGTAATTTGTAGAGTAATATACTTTATTTAATAGCTCAAATAGCCATAATCAGTCTTATAATATAATTTACTTCACTCATATTAAGAAAACATGTCTACTAATAAAATTTAAAAAATAATATCAGTTAATTATAAAAATAAATTTAGGACTGGTACTTCCTGATCTTATTAACTCGCCTAATATACTGCTAACAAAATCAGCACCTTAAGTATGTTAAAATATATTAGTTCTTTAATGACATATTATTAAAGCTTCTACATTTTAACAAGCTAAAATCCAGGTAGACAACTACGACATAATAATAATAATAATAATAATAATACATATTCAATGCTTTATAAGTAGTAAAAATTGTAATATAAACTTATATTAAGATTAAATATTACTTGTTAAACGGCACTCTTAATAATCAAGTAATTATTTTTTCTTTACTTAACAGCAGCGTCAATTACCAGAATTTAACAGTAATCAGTGAAATCTTCTGTGGGCTTCCTACTTTTGCTTTCTTCAGAAGGATAGTTACTTGGTTCCTTATTCTTGTGTTCATCTTCAACTTTTTTTCGGACATTTTTTATTTGTCTCAGTCTCTCTAACCAGTTGGATGCATATGGGTCATTGGGGCTACTGATTAATGACCTCGCTACTAAAGACGCTAACTAAAAAAAGATTGAGAGATAGCTAAATACTTATTTGTACCATTGAAATGTAACGTGTATTGATTTCGTTTGCGCGCTCGAGTCGACTCCTATAAACTTACTATTTCAATCTGTGGTGTACCGGGTGTTTCACTATAAATAGGACCCCCCTTTAACATTCTCAATTGACGTTTCAGAAAAAAACGTCAAATAAAATATAAAGGGTATGATGTGAAGTTTTTTGTGGCATAGCACAGTTGTATACAGGGTGTTCCACAAATACGGAATTAAACAAAGTTTTATCTTTTTAAATGGACCCTATATATGATTGCATATTTGGATTTTGCAAGAATTCTAGACATATTTCATAAATAATGTCCTATACTTATCTGTTACTGTTTTTGAAATATTGAGAGTTGAAAATCGACCATTTACCAAGTTTGAC
>JAEQML010071117.1:0-16348 GCA_016904865.1 Pissodes strobi | reverse complement strand
GCGCAAGTTAATGCCATAGGAAGGTGTGCGCAATTGAATCTCGACAGAAACTATAGGAGGAGAGAGATTGTCACCTTCTCAGACAGTCAAGCAGCCATCAAAGCGCTGATCTCACCAACAATCAGTTCCAGAATGGTATGTTAATGCCTAGATAGGCTAAACGAATTAGGCAAGAATGACAAACTATCCCTTCAATGGATACCAGGACACGCTGGGATGAAAAGCAGCGAAAAAGCAAACCAATTGGCAAAAGTAGGAGCACAAACTCCGTTTTTAGGTCCGAAACCCTTCTGTGGTATAGGAATGCACACCTACAAGGAGGAATTCAGGAAAGAAGAGCTAACCAAATGGACCAGTCTATGGGAACGTCTTTCAGGGTTAAGGCAATTAAAGATGTTTCTAGGGCCCCCTCAACCAGGAAGATCAGTAAACCTTACAATGCTGAGTAAGAACAATCGCTGCATCCTCAACGGCTTCCTTACGAGCCACTGCCAATTGAGGAGGTATCTGTAGAGAATAAAAATTGAGAACGACGACAATTGCCGTTTCTGTGAGGAGGGGAGGAACCCCGAAATTTGGATGAATTACACTCTCATGAATAATAATTGCCATGCTCGTTGAACAATATACTAATTCTTAAGATAATTTTTTGAAACTTTATGCTCATATCTTGTATTTTCTTTTCGATCAGTTGTAATTATTGTGCTATGTTGGGTAAACTCAAAAGCACGTGGACAGCACAAACTAATCATAAAGCATCGAAACTATAGCTAGATATGTCAATTATCTTAATAGGATTCACATCTTCATAAGAATGAAAGCTGCCAAATCACCAGAAAGTCTCCAAAATTAGATAATAAGAGAATAGATTATATAATTATAATGTCAGCCTTTATCAAATGCTCTTGATATATCTGAAAATATTGCATCTGTATGACACCCCGTATTGAAACCTTTTCGGATATTAGTAGCAGTCTGGCCGCTTGACGAGCCATAATTGGCTCTAAACACCCAAATTGTTCCAATGGGATTAAATTTTTGTCATGTAAAAAGGAGTGAAGATAGGAATGATTTAGAGTTTTAAATATCGTACATCTCTTAATGTACCACCGACATTGACACATTGAAAACACTGATTAATTTAAAGAGCCAATAAATCGCCTTAGGGCCTTAAGTCTACAAATTATGCCCTGCGCATATGTAATTTATTTATTTCATAATTTTTTTTAGGAAGGTGTCCGTTAAATTTACTGGTAACGGTTTATTGGATTGGTTAACGAATGCACTGACCAACGTCGTGACCACAGTGTTGCATCCTATCATCATATACGTTGTCCAAGGTGTTGTTAAGTCAATTGGAGGTGAAGTCATCGATACTTTAAATGACTACATTCAAGGCAAATTTCAGTAGTAACAGATGGTGCGGTTCAAGGGATATGCAGGAAAAGTTTTGCCAAGATTTGTAATATTAAGCTTGTATTTTACTCGGCATAATGTAGCGATAGGTGTTATGTTATATAATAACGTTCGTAATAAAAGGAATATTTGTTAATTATTATTGTTTTCTGTTTTTGCCTATTAATCCAAACTAACACAAACTATATTTGTTTTTTTTTATGTGTGTGTCACCAGTATTGCTAGAGTAACAGAGTAAAAACCAACTGGTATGAAAAGTAGTCATATTCAGGGCAGTAAACTGTCAATATTAAGTAAATTTTTTGTGTTTTATGAAGAACAAACCAAAACAAGCTTTATTTCTCAACTTTATTAATATTAAAAAAAATAAATAAACATAATAAATAAATAAAAAATAATTAATTAATATTAGTGGAACCAGTAACTCACAAATAGATGTAGGTAGCAGTGTAACACGTAATAAAAAATAAAAATAATAACATACCTATTTGCCGATACAATGTGATGATGCAAATGAATATTGAATAACGATACAATAAGCAATAACAGGTTGGGTTGCGGTTGCGTGAAAATGAAAACGTTCATGCGCCGTACTTCGGGGAAGCCCCGAAATTTGACAGTCCAAAGCAAACCGTGGTGCGTTCAGATATAAGTTGCCCAGGACAGGAACGATTGATATGTTATTTGTTTAAATATTATTGTATGAAGCCTATGTATTGATGATAATATTATACTGATATGAATACCGATTTCTTTTCATTTTTCCATTTGATAATTAAAAATTTTCTAATAGGAAAAAGTCGTCCAAAATTACATTATTTTAATAAGTCATCACCACGCTTTAATCAAGGTTAAAAAGTCGTCATTTTGACGACCTGTCGCCCTAAATAGCAATACTGTGTGTCACGAAAGGCTAAGGCCTATAATATAACCGTGAGGGTTCCGTGACCTGTTATATGGCTTATACCGGCAACGTTGCCCAATACCGAAACATGCACACTTGGTGCACTTCACCACGATACACAGACTCAGACTAACGGTATGTTCTTGCGCATGGTGCCAGCCGAGACTGACGTCACGCGGGAGGCAGAATTCGTATTGTTATATGGGAAATAGTGTTGGCATTTTAAAATATCATGTTTTTCAGCGTTTACTCAAAGACTTTTTTAGTAGTATAGTGTTTATGGGACATTTTGGCGGGTAAATAAATATCAGAAATAGAAGTAAATACTTATATGTGCAGAAACTACTCCTTTATTAGTACCTACATACAAAAGCATACATAACATCACTTTTTAAAATTAGTAAATTTTGATAATCTCTTTTGAAGTTTTCTTTGGCAATTTTTAAAACTAATTTTTCTATTTATGTCTCTTAATTATTCTAATATATGTTCGTGCCCTACTCATGCATAAGATTACTTCAAACGGTACTGACGTATTGAAGAAAAAGTTTTTCAGCCAAACGTTGAATTTTTTTTTCTTGACTTATGAAGGTCCCATGCATAAGTTTGAGGTCACGATACCACCACTGCATTTGGTAGAATTCGGTTTCCATTTTTTTGCACCATCCCATAATTTTTCGGTTGGATTAAGTAGTGAACCTCTCGAAAGTGTTTGCAACCATGGAGGAGTCTATAAAATATTTAGCTGCTTTGTGGCTACTCCCAACGATGGGTATTTATTTTTAAATTTAAAAGCCACATATCCTGCAATGTACTTTAACGCTTCCATGTTGCCATGTTTACTTGCTCTTTTCCCTCAAAGTTGCCCATAAGATTTATGTGGTCGCCAGAAACAATTTCTTCCTCTAAATATGACAAATTGATTACTTTCATCTAAAGCAAGTTCTTCCTCTTCCTCTCCATGTTTCTCTTCTACTTATCTGATCTTTTGGAAATCTTTTTGCTAATATTTTTTGAGTTATACAAATCTCTTTATTTTGGTTTCTTGAAAAACATTTAGTAAGAAGGACTCATAACTTTCCAAAGTATTTCTATTCTCTGTAAAAATGGCAGCAGAATTTCTTCCAAGAATGTACCAGCGTAACCTATACTTTAACTCCAATGGTGAACGATGATCATTAGGCCCTCCCATTCCTCGTATATATGTGAAAAAAATTTTCAAGTACGTCTTGGTTAAGTCGAGCAGTTAGAATATATTTAATTTTATATTTTTCTTTTAAATGGGAAAACATCTCCAAAAGAGATTTATTATTAAGTATTACACCTTTTTGGAATTGAATAATACTACTAGGGATAATTAGTACACTGTTTTTAGATGTTTCAAAATAATGTAATGAGATATTTTTCTCTATATATGTTTCGGCTTGATGAGGCCTTTATCAAGAGTAGTAGTATACAACTAGTCTGAGGAGCATGGTCAGGATGGTCTCTAGAAGTCGAAGCTTGAGGTTCTAATTCAGATTTTGTAAATAAATCAGCAATTAATTTTTTTTGTTCTCTTTTGAATTCTCGAGCTTGTCTATCTGACGTGTTTCTTGACACCTGTGAAGATCCTGGTAGATGTAAGATAGGTAGTGCATCTGTTTTAAGGATGCGACTGTTTTTTGGATGGTATTGCAACAGTTTTTGTCTAAGGGAATTTTCAAAGCTACTTTCATCAAAGTGTATAGAGCAAATTCGTGCTAAAAATAAGAAACACAAACAAATATAGGCATATTATTTAAGACTTCAATATTATGGGAAACAAGCATTGCCCTAAAATTGTGCATATATATTTTTTTTGAAATGTTACTCGCCTCCATCTTTGCTTTATATGATTATTAGTACACATTCAAGTTTAAAATTAAGACAATAATTAACTTCTATTTAAAAATGTTTTATATGTTTAATGAATTAATATCAAAATAGTTTACCAAAAATTTCAGTTTCGTTCATTAACTACCAAACCGCCTATAATAATATGCTGCTACTTACCATTATTTAAATTAATTTTATCATTTCTTCGGCAAGCGTTTACCCACTGTTTCGATAAATCATCATTTTGCGGAAATCGGAAATATCTGATATCACTCCTTTTAGTTTTCTTATTATTGTTTTTACAAGTAGCCACAGCACAGTTCGGCACTTTTGTCTCAGTTTTAACTAGCTATTAATTACACACTAGGCTTGTTAGATACATAAATATATAATAACACTATAAAGGTACCTACAGACACAATAATTACAACCATACACAAGAACACTTGTATCGCGACTGGAGAAGCTTCGAGTGGATTTCTGCCTCCCGCGTGACGTCAATGCGCGGCCCGGGCGATATTAAGACCTGCAATCGGCATACCGTTAGTCTGTGTATCGTGCACTTCACGACACTTTTAGCCAGCGCAGTAGTACTTCCACGGTTGTTATTGTAGAACTACAATAACTACTACTTTTGTGGCTTTGCGGCCAGGACATTCGAGTCATTTTTTATGGCAGTGGCACACACACAAAAGGAAGATCCTATTGCGCTCGACGAGCGTTGTGTGTGCAAAGATGTTGATTGACACGGTTCTTGAATAGGTGTAGGTTGTAATTAGGGGGAAGACTGAGTTCCACAATGATGAAGTGCGCCAGACAGAGAAGTCCTTGTAAAGGGATATTCTAGGTGTTTCCAGTTGTACGACGAACTGGTGCGCTCTTGCCGTCTGTCGTGACTGTCTGACAGGCGTTGCCAGGGGCGGGATGAGTCAGGCCAAATCCTGGGAATATCTACTGTGAAAGTATGTGTAAAACAGGGACATCACGGCCACATGTCTGCGGCGTTCTAGACTATCCAGATTCCGGGTCAACTAAGGGTCGCCGTTGAGACGCACAGCCCTCTTCTGAATGGAATCCAGCGGCTTTCGGGTGTGCTTTGGTGCGGCACCACTGATGTGTGAGCAATATTCTAAGCACGGTCTTATTTGCGCTTTGTAGAGCAAGAGCAACTGCTGCGGTGTATACAATTCTTTGTTGCGGAATAGCGCACCAAGCATCTGGGAAGCTGATTTTGCGATGTTAGCAACGTGGTCATGCCAGGACATATTGCTGTTGGCCGAGACATCCAGCAGTCCGATTGACGAGGATGAAGAAATTGTCGATCCTGCCATAATGATGTCAGGGCCAGCCGTATTGACCCTCTTGGTAAACGTGGCTGCTTGGATCTTTGCTGCATTGAACTGGACCAAATTTCTGTCTCCCCAAGTTTGAACTTTCTCCAGGTATTGATTAATTGCTGTAATCTGCTCCTGTCTGCGGTGATAAATCTCAGTCGCTGGTAAAGGTTTTTCTTATCTAAATTGGGAGACAAAGGTACTGTCATCTGCAAAACTGTATACAGAATTACTCGTTTTGGTCAGCAGGTCATTAACGAAGATGAGGAACAGAGTTGGTGAAAGTAATGCGCCCTGAAGCACGCCCGCGTTAATGGTGAATGTGTCTGAGGTATGTCCATCGACGGCCACGTGCAGAGATCGGTTCTTAAGGAAACTGGCAAACCAGCTGCAGAGAGAGCATGGCAGTCCGAAGGACGGCAGTTTGTTGAGCAATCCGTCATGCCAAACTCTGTCGAATGCCTTTGAAATATCCAACGCAATCGCTCGAGACTCTCCGTAATTCTCAATTGCCCTACTCCATGCATATATGAGTGACATAGGCCAATATATCTCTTGTCGATCTCTCTTTGCGAAAGCTGTGTTGATTATCGCTGATTATTCTGATGTTCTCGAGGTACTTGAGTAATTACTGATTGAATACACGTTCCATGACTTTGGAGATAATGGGAAGCAATGCAATTGGGCGATAGTTTGAGGGCGTAATTTTCTTGTTTTTTTTTTGGAACAGGTTGCACTCGAGCTACTTTCCAAGAAGATGGGTAAATCCCTTTTCAGTAAGACAGAGAAAAGAGTCTGGAAAAAAACGGGTGTTAGTTCGTTGGTGCAGTTTTTTAACACGATGGCAGGTATTTCGACCGGTCCTGATTCCTTTCGCTTATCTAGTTCTTTAAGGATTTTACGAATATCACGGTGATGAAACTTGACTTCTGCCATGGTAGAGTTGATGTTCGATATAGTGGGGAGAGCGTTACCTTGGAGGTTGTTTGCTTTTTCCTTGGCTGTAGTTCCCGTGATGCCACGTTCGTCTGTCAAAGGTGGGAGAGACGTTTTTGTAAAGTTATTACTCACTGCCTTTGCTACCGACCAGGAATTCCTGGAGACACTGGGGCATTGCAAAAGTTTATTCCTGCTCCTTTGATTGTGTTTGTCCTTAGTTTCGTCGTTCATACGAATGCAAACGATTCGTTTCTCGCATCGGCAAAATAATTGCGATTTTCAGCGGTCTGATTTTGCTGCCAGTAGTTGTAGGTTCGCTGTTTCCTACCTACAGCTCTTTCGCACCTTATGTGAAACCAGGGCTTTTTTACGGTAAATTGATGGAATTTGGGATGTATGCTTCCATTCCTTAGGAGATTACTTGCGTAATCTCTTCAAAGCAGACTGACGGGTCATCAGTGCCAAAGCAGACGTCGAGCCAAGGAAAATCTAGGTAGAACTCCCTTAGATCATCCCAGTTTGCAGAATTGTAATGCCAGATTTTGCGAAGCAATGGTGGATCCTTGTGTAGAACTGGCAATTCACAAACCGTTTTAATAAGTTTGTGGTCGGAAGTACCTAATAACGGGCCAACTGTAATCGTGTACTGGTCAGAATTGACAGGATACACAGGAATATCATTTTGGCTTCCGCATGCGCAGAGTACGAGTGGCCGAATCAATACTTCAATTACCGTGCAGCAAATTCTTTTCAAGCGGTCTAGTGGTGTAGTGTTCAGAGCATTTACTTGTCATGCGGGAGGCTTGGGTCCGATTCCCGTCGGAGGCAATGCATATTTTTTTTGCTCTTTTTTTTAAGATTATGTTTGCTTCTTTTTAATTTGGGTTAGTGTCAGTTAGTTTTGTGTGGTTGCGCCCCGGAGCGAGCGAAGCGAGCGGAGGGCTATGCGTTAAGTCCTAGACGCTTGTAAATGAACGCACCCGTACTCTGCGCATGCGGAAGCCAGGAAGCCAAAGTGATATTTCTGTGTGTAAACACGAGTGGCCGGGACTCGAACCCGGGTTTCCCGCTTGACAGGCGGGGATACTAACCACTATACTGCCGGGTAGTTTATAATGCATGCATCATTTTCAACCGTTAGGTCGGAAGCATGTCTTTACCAGAGTACATACAATATCGGAGAGATTCAATGAGTATTCGCTGATGCGCTTTCCTCGGTTATTATTTCATAGATGATATAACGCGACGCGGCAGTACACAATCTCAGGGCTTTTGAACACTCACTGTTCCTCATAGCAGGGCCACCGCAAGTCACTAACCAGATTGATCAGGATTCGCTCCGACGTCAAATGCTGCCGCTGTCGGCGAAATTCGAAATTTGTCTCCAGTGAACCTGCCGTATATTTATTTATACCGTGTCTTTGCTATGTCAAGCCTTTCAAGCTATAGACGGATCATTTTGTTAGGTGATGTACAAATGAGGAAAAAGCATACTTTTGATTTGACCTTGCATAATATTCGATATTAAAATTAAAGTTTCCCACTTATTAAGAAAGGATTATACATCAATAATAATTATAATTAGATTCATAAACCCGCTCAGAAGTTATTAAACTCTAATCGATACAAATTTTGACATCGTTGCATTTTTATTATATAATTTGATGTGGTTGATTTCAGCCGTGAAGGGATGCTATCGTCCATTATTCTATAAATAAATGAGTCCATCAAATAACTATTTTAAAAAATCTGATGGCATTTTTAACTTAATCTTTTCTATTTTAAGCTAATTGCAAACGACAATTTATGTTTGTTAAGTGTAAAAGTTACTGTAGCGATTTCAAGTAGTGATGAAGGCACTTCTTTAGAGGAATTATTAATTTTATTGTGTAGAATCCTAACTAAACATATTCAATGAATGGATATGTTAAAAATATTGTTTCTCATTATGATGAAAATAATAATAGAAAAAATGCCTAAATGAAAAGTTTGCATGTAAATATGGATGCTTTTATATTTATATAAACCCAAGAACGTGCTTTTGGCAATCGAGGATATCGAAAATGTGAAATAAACATACAAAATTGAGAAGTTTGACATTTCCACTAATAACCATAAATTTAGGCAGAAAATCGGTCCGTACGTACCCAGCCGCAAGAAAAAAATAATCAGGGATCAGCTCTATTCCATATCTTTGAAGGCAAAAGAAAAAAATTCAAGTATAATAACATGTTGGGCGAATTGAAAAGAGACGATTTACCTTCTGGTAAAGAAGGTAAAACCGTATTTGAATCCTTAAACAAAAATAGAATGTTTGAAGTAGATGCACACGACAGCGAAAATAAACAAATTAGTAGTTAAATAGACGAGTTTTGGTTTTACGATTATAAAATAAGAGGAAGAAAATTAGATGGGGCAATAAAAAGGATGAAAAAAATATTCGAAAAGTATACTATGTATTTATGCTGCACAATATTCCGTCAGATTGTAGATTTATTCTTAATATATCATATCCCACCTCTATGTAATGATTACAAAGCCTTAGAAAGATTGCGCGATGTAAACTCCTGATGATGTTTTTCTTCAAGGCCTCCTGACTACGTTTATCAATGCCTAATAAAAAAAAAATTAAAAAGTTAACTTTTGCCGATTGCTGAGACAATAGCTGTTGAGATTATCCTTATCACCGATACTAAATATAGTTAATACTCTACCTAATTACATATGTATCCATCAATAGTATTTAAAATCCTAAACATATTTTATTTATTTTAAAATTATACCTTACTTCTAGCAAAGGGTGGTGTAATTGGATCACCCACTTTAGTACCATAATTAAAAAAAATATAAGGAACGGTAAATAGCAAAGTTGTATATATATTTTTGGAAAGCATTTGAATCATATTTCTGACGTATAACGCAAACCTATTTTGAATGTCGCATTTGGCACCGATATAGATTTATTTTTCATCTCTAACGATAGGGGAAATGTGCCTGAGTTGGCATACCGGACGAATTGGCATAGTGGTATTTTCTCGGCTTCTAAAAAGTTTGCGGCGCAATTAACCTTCTCCTTCTGTTTACTCATCGTGTACAAGCAGGCAGATGTGTTCGTGGGGTCCTCCGATAATAGACAAAGACGTTAATTAATATTGTTTTTTGAAGGTAAGAAATGTTTAATTTGCGCTTATAACTTGCTCAAAAACATAAACCTCCTGATGTTTTTTTTAATTTTAATAAACGTAAAATCGATTTTGCAAACAAAACCTTAAAATCCTATGGTACAACCATTGCTATATTGTATTGTAGTTGTGAGTAAATCGGTCTTGTTTTTAAAAAAGTGGTTTCGGGCGAGTTGGCATATTATAGTTTCGGGCTAGTTGGCATAATATGCCAACTCGCCCTTACGTATCATAATTAATTATTTGGTTTATTGTTGCAGATTTAATTAAAAATGGTGGGAAAATACCAACGAAAAGGTAATCGTCTTCAATGGGACGAAGATGACATGAAAGCAGCAATAAGAGCTGTTAAATCTGGAAAAATGGGCTGGTTGTTAGCATCCAAAACCTACAGTGTTCCATTTGGCACATTACGACGACGCTGTCAGGGAACGAATAAATTTAGTGTAGGAGCAGAAAAATGCTATTTGGGCGGGAAAAGACCAAACTTTGATGATACTATGGAAAGCCACCTCGTTAGCCACATTAAAACCATGGAAGCTAGGTTCTTTGGATTTACGACTTTAGAGGTACGCAAAATTGCGTATGAAATGGCGGTCCAGAACAACATTAAACACTCGTTCCATTCTCAGAAGAAGATGGCGGGCTGGGATTAGTTGAAGGTATTTACGAAACGCAATCCAACTATTTCACTTAGGTTACCCGAGTCAACCTCTTCTTCCAGAGCACATGCGTTTAACAGGGTACAAATTGGAAAATATTTCGAATCGTTGAAAAGAGCTCTGGAGCAAGTTAATTATAACCCGACAAAAATTTGGAATATGGATGAAAGTGGCCTTACTACAGTTTCAGCTTCAAAAAATTGCAAGGTTTATGCAACCAAAGGAAAAAAACAAGTGGGGGGTATTAAGTAGTGCGGAACGTGGACAGCACGTAACAGTCGTTTGTGCAATGAGTGCTTCCGGGTCTTATTTACCGCCGTGTTTTATATTTCCGCGCAAAAACATGAAAAAACGAACTAATGGACGATTCTCCTCCTGGTTCAATTCGCTTTGCTCAGGAGAACGGATGGACAACTTCCGAAAATTTTTAGAGTGACTTAAATTTTTTGCTGAAACTGTAAAACCTATAGAAACAGAAAAAGTGTTGCTGATACTAGATGGGCATATAAGCCACAAATCGTTAGAGGCCCAGATTTATGCGAAAAGTAAAGGCATTATCTTATTTTGTCTACCACCGCACTGTACCCATAGGGTACAGCCATTAGATGTCACATTCTTTGGACTACTCTCGACTTACTACAATCAAGAAATTACTAGCTAGTTAAAACAGAATCCTGGGAGGGTTGTCACTCAATATCAGATAGGAAAGATTTTTAAGGCTGCCTATCAGAAAGCAGCTACTATGAACAATGCTGAAAAAGGTTTTTTTAAAACGGGTATATATCCTTTTAATAAAGATGTATTTCCGGATTGGATGTTTGAGCCGGCGGAAACCACCAACTACAATCAGAATATTTAAAAACCAAAATATAACGAGAAAAGGTCAGAGGAAGAAAAAGAACCGAATAATAACGAGAGAACGACAGAAGAGGAAATCAATATAGAGCAAAGAAATGAGAATTTTAATACAGAAGATAATTCGCAGGTAGCCGGACCATCTGGCATACAAAATAAAATATTGCAAAAAAAAAATAAATAAGTTACCAACATCTTGCTTAATCCTACCCTCCGAAATTTCACCTTTACCAAAAGCTACTAATATGAGCAAGAAAAGAAAACCCAACAGTCCTTCTAAATACGGCGTCTTAAACACAACACCCTGCAATGAAAACTGCAGACAAGGATGCTGAGTTACTTAGAAAGGAGGCAAAAAAATCAAATCTAGAGTTTTTTATGATACTGATCCCAAAATTAAACCTGCATCTAGAAAAACTGCTACAATTGCAAACAGTTTAATACCGACAATGCAAGATAAATCACAGATAGAGATCAGTGACGATGAAGATGATACTGCCTGCATCTTTTGCAATGGACTATTTTCTCGCTCCAAACCAAATGAAAAATGGATTTGTTGCTTGTCTTGTAATAAATGGGCCCACTGCGAATGTGCAGGTTGCCACTTAAAAAGAAAGCAGTATATATGTGAACTTTGTGTTTAGCTTAGGCACCTAGTCCCTGCTTTGTTTTAACTTTACTTTTTTGATCAATAATAATTGTGTTTTTTATATCTTTAGGTTTTGTTAATTTTATTTTTAGGTATTAATAATTGTACCTAACTCTGTATCAGTTAGGTGCCTAACTGCTTTATTGTTATTTTTTAAAGAATATTGTTTTTTCATTTATGTATTTTTTTAATAAACTTTATTTGAAAATTTAGTCTCATCTTATATTTAGGGTATTTACTTTAAGTAACTTGGTAATTCGGGCAAGATGGCATACCATGCCATCTTACCCGAAATATTCAGCCCGAGATGGCATACCGAGGTGATTTAAAAAAATCTATAATTAAAAAACAAAGTTAGGATTCTATTCATTTTTGTTACAGTTAGTCTAGGTATATTATCTTATCTAACTACCAAGTTTTAGCCCGTAAATCCTAAAAATAACTTAAAAAAATAATTACGAAATGTATGCCAACTCGGCACATTTCCCCTATAGATTTTATGTTCAAAATAACCTACAAAATGGCTTAAAAGCATTCTTATATAGATATGGTATTTTAAACCATCTGCTTCCAATGCCAGTATAAACGGTTAAATCGTCCAATTTGAAAGATTTAAATTAAATTCTATTAAAGTGTATTCCATAGCACTTGATAGCTCGGTGACCTCATCAAATATTCAAAACAGTGGTCGGATTGTCAAGGACTTTCACCTCTTTAATCTTCTTTATTAATATATTTAGCATCATATAATGAACGATAGTGCTATTCCATGCAAATAAAGAATAAGCAGTGAATAATGTTGCCCTGCATTATAGGTGAGCAGGGTTTTAATTTTTAATTTTAATGAATAAGTAATGAGGTATAATGTGTCTGTTATTATTATTTTTCGATTTTTTAAATAAATATATTAAGTCATTAAAACAAATTAGTTACTAACAAGAAAAATAAATAAATTATTGAATACAAATAGACCAATAAGCGTAATTATTAAAATTATCTATAATCACCCTTAGAAAAATCTAAGCATTCCTCGTGTTCTTAGGTAGAAAACAGCAAGCCTACAAGCACTGCCAAAATCAGACCGCGGAAAATCGCAAGTATTTTGTCGAAGGGAGAAAGAATGTAAATATGTGATCGATGAAACTAAGGACAAACACATTCAAAGGATCAGGAATAAACTTTTGCAATGCCCCAGTGGCTCCAGGAATTTCTGGTCGGAAGCAAAGGCAGTAAGTAATAACTTTACAAAAACGTCTCTCCCACCTTTGACAGACGAACGTGGCATCACGGTGACTACAGCCAAGGAAAAAGAAAACATGCTCGCCAAAATGTTTTCATCGCACTCTACCTTAGACATCCCCTAAGGCAAGGCTCTCCCCACCATATCGAATCTCAACACTACCATGGCAGAAATCAAGTTTCATCAACGTGATATTCGTAAAATCCTTATCGAACTAGATACGAAAAGGGCATCAGGACCGGACGGAATACCTGCCATCGTGTTAAAACCTGCGCCAATGATCTAACGCGCCCGTTTTTTACAGACTTTGTTCTCTGTTTTTCCGAAAAGGGATTTACCCATCTTCTTGGAAAGTCGCTCGAGTGCAACCTGTTCCAAACAAGGCAAGAAAACCACGCCCTTAAACTATCGCCCAATTGACTTGCTTCCAATAAACTCCAAAGTTATGGAAAGTGTAGTCAATCAGCAACAATTCAAGTACCTCGAGAACAACAGAATAATCAGCGATAATCAATACGGCTTTTGCAAAGAGAGATCGACAGGAGATATATTGGCCTTTTGCATATCTAGCTCTTTGATGATTTTACGAATATCATGGTGGTGAAACTTGACTTCTGCCTTGGTAGTCTTGATGTTCGATATGGTGGGGAGAGCCTTGCCTTAGGGGACGTTTAAGGTAGAGTGCGATAAAAACATTTTGGCGAGCATGTTTGCTTTTTCCTTGGCTGTAGTCGCCGTGATGCCACGTTCGTCTGTCAAAGGTGGGAGAGAGGTTTTTGTAAAGTTATTACTTACTGCCTTTGCTACCGACCAGAAATTCTTGGAGCCACTGGGGCATTGCAAAAGTTTATTCCTGATCCTTTGATTGTGCTTTTTCTTAGTTTCGTCGGTCACACGTTTGCATTCGTTCGACAAAATAATTGCGATTTTCAGCGGTCTGAATTTGCTGCCAGTACTTGTAGGCTTGCTGTTTCCTACCTACAGCTCTTTCGCATGTTCTGTCGAACCAGGGCTTTCCTGATCTTATTAGCTTGGCAGGATGGTGTTTGGATAACGGATTTTCGTTGAACTTGGATAAGTGTAAGGTTATGCATTTCCACAGAAATACTTAACCGATTTTGTTTGATTACCACCTACATGATACTTTGCTAGCTTAAGCTTATTAAGGACCTGGTAGTGATGTTTGAGCCATGTCTGAGTTTTGTAGATCATTATTCCTATGCATACATACATATAATAGAGCATTTAAGCTCTTTGGATTTTTAAAGCGTACTTTGTCTGATTTTGACAATGTAGACTTTCTTAAAAACGTTTATTGCCCCCTAGTGAAATCGATTCTGGAATACTCTAGCAGTGTTTGGTGTCCGTTTTATAAATATCATGCTGACAGTTTGGAAAAGGTTCAGAAGAGATTTTCGCGTTTCATTGCATACAAACTTAAAATATCATCTGAAGACATTGATTACATTGATATACTCAAACTGCTTCATTTACCAACATTGGAAAACCGACGTAAAATACTAGATTCTGATACAGTCTTCCTTTTTAAAATTGTAAATTGTTTAATTGACTGCTCATCTCTTCTTGAAAGAATTCCTTTCAGGGTACCACAGAGAGACACTAGATGTAAGGATATGTTTTACCTAGAGTATCAGAGTACTAATTATAATCAGAATAGACCGATTAGAAGAATGTGTAATTATGGTAATGCCACAAGTATTGATTTTCTGCCCACGTTTCTTAATTCTTTTCGAAGGACTATAAAGATGTTTGAATTGTGAGAGGATATTTCTGAACTTACTATTAGGGAGTCTTAGTTATTAGTATGTATTTAACTTAATTATTTGTTTTTTTGCTCAATTTTGTATTTTTATACACTGTAAATAGCATTACCGTTAATAAACATTTATTATTTTAACTCTATAAGCTGAATGAAGAGGACATATAGGATACAGGATCCCAGTTGATTGTCAGCCTTAACCAGACTAAAACATACGTAAAAAGGGTGTTCACATTAATAGATGAAAATTTTCCGAAAACTTTTCATCACTATCGCAGAATGCGTCCCAAAAACCTACCAGAAAAGGCATGCTTCGTATGTTATAGAAAAGGGAAATGTATAGGCCAAAGAGTGGGCATTCTTCTATTGGAGGAGCACCTCAAAGAATTGCTGAATTTTTGAATCTGGATAGTCCTGAAAAATACACAGGGCAATGTTTTAGACGGACGTCTGCAACTCTTCTAGCCAATGCTGTGGTCGACATTAATGTCCTAAAACGTCACGGTGGATGGAAGAGCAACACTGTGGCGGAAAAATACGTACGTAGTGTCTCTGGAAACAAAAACAAAGGTGGCCAGAATGATTTAGAGAGTAGAAACTTTCGTGGAAGTTCCTCAGAGTCATCAGTCTTCCTCACTGGTAATCAAAGAACGCGAAGATCAATCTGCTCCTGCTGCTCCTGCTACTCCTGCCGCTTTGCAAATATCCAATAATTCGAATAGCAGTATAACTGTTCATGTTTATAAGTAGGTAGGTAGTTATTTTCGTAATCTTGTTATAAATAAAGCATTTGTTAAAAATAAGCCTTGTCTTTGTAAAATTGCAAAATTTCGATTTTAGTCCAGGAAAATGACTTTACCGGACTAGGGATGTAATGTCTCATTTCCCGGACTGAAACCGACAACGTAATGCAGTATATTACAATACAGTATGAAATAAATTAATATGTCGCTTTCGGTTGCAGCTTTTGTAATATAGAAATTCCTGTTGCAAAAACTTTAGATTCTCCTGGTCAGCCTGCACATCTTTCCCTGATATGAGGCAGCATGTTTGGTATATCGATTATATCATGCAGGTGATTATTTTGAGAGGAAATCTTTAAAAAATACGAAATTACGTTGAAATGCAATTGACGTATATGATTTATTTTGCGTGTTTAAATAACATACCTTTGGACATAATCTGATAAGAAACCACTTGTATGGATAAATTGATATTTACGTATAATTAATATCACTTGCGATTTTGTAAGTATTTTAGAAGATAAAGTATATGTACTTTAAACGCATCTGCAAGATACGCTTTTCAAATTTAATTTTTCATTGAAGCAATCAAGGGCAAGTATGAAGGTCCTAGCATTCGTCTTGTTGTTGGCATCATCTTCCTTTGGCGAAGAAGTCCAGTTAAGGGATGGAATTGTACCACAAAAACTGTCACCTGTTCAATTATCTGAAGATCTGCTACCACAAATCTCATGGGATCATATCAGGGAAATTTTATTGGACAGGGGCGAAGTAGGGTAAGTATAAA
>JAEQML010071116.1:0-16348 GCA_016904865.1 Pissodes strobi | reverse complement strand
ATAAAATAATATACTATTATATGGAGGAAAAGTGATACTTTTCATGGCGCGCTCGTGTGTAATAGAGAGCAAGCCATAAAAAGTAACTTTTCCTCCAAATAAAATATGCTGTTTTTTCTTCAAATGTCGACAAATTAATGCAAAAACATCTCCTTTTAATAGTAATAATAATTATTATTAAATATAAGTGGGTTCGCAAGGCGGCTTGGACCGGTGTCGGTGAATATGTATAGGTTGTTGCTATAGTAACGTAACATAAAGCTGTCAGAGGACACTGTCAACCAAAGAATAAAGAAGAGAAAGGAAGGAGCTTGTGTGCCGTTTGACACTTAATACGTGCGACGAGCTCCTGAGACATCGAGGAGGCTGCGGAGGAACTATAATATGACACATTCTGACGTCATAGCCTAAAGAAAACTATAGCCGCGACACTCGGCTCGTTTAGTGGGGTACGGAATCAAATTTTCTCCGTGAAGCTCCGTGCAGCGAGGACACCACGCAGTTGGAACTCGATGCCAATCATACGCGCTTACCTGGGCCTGAATGCAATAAATTTTCATAGGAATTAAAATAGAAAAAGATTCGTTGTTTGGGTAAATAGACGTTATGCGTATATGTTGTTTTGTTTCTATGTTATATAAATAAGTTAATGTTTATGTGTTAAAATGGGAAAAGAACGGCAGAATTAAGCAGCTAGTTAGTTTGTTTATTTAAACTTAAATTTGATCATAAGGTATCGGAATCGGTTCAAATGACTAAAATAAATTGGAACTAACTGAAACCAACCGAAAGTTAATTGAACGACTAACCAAAGCTAGCCAAAAGTAACCATAAGCTCCAAAACAGGCTAATTTCATAATAGGTTACGAAAATTAAAGTAAGTTAAAACTAACCAAAACGAAAGGAATTTAAGCAACTAACCAAAAATATTAAATTTGCTTATAACGTATAGGAACCGATTCAAATGACTAAAATAAACTGGAACTAACTGAAAGTAACCGAAAGTTGATTGAATGACAAACCAAAAGTGACTAATAGCACAAAAACGGAATAAAACGTATCGGAACAGATTAAAAATGTTAAAGTAAATTAAAACTAGCCCAAATTAACCGAATATTGGCAAGTAACCAAAGACATTAAAATTGGTTATAACGTATCGGAACCGGTTCCAATGACTAAAATAAATTAAAACTAACTGAAATTAACCGAAAGTTGATTGAACGAAAGTAAATTAAAACTAACCCAAATTAGCCGAATTTTGGCGACTAACAGAAAGTAATCAAAAACTTTAAAATTGGTTATAACGTATCGGAACCGGTTCATATGATTTAAATAAATTAAAACTAACTGAAATTAACCGAAAGTCGATTGAACGACTAACCAAAAGTAACCAAAAGCACCAAAAGGGCTTAAACATATCGTAACAGATTAAAATTATTAAAGTAAGTTGAAACTAACCCAAATTAACCGAACTTTGGCGACTAACCTAAATTAATTAAAAACATTTAAATTGGTTATAACGTATCCGAACCGATTCAAATTACTAAACTAAATTAAAACTAACTGAAACTAACCGAAAGTCGGTTGAACGACTAACCAAAACTAACCAATAGCATCAAAAAGGGCTAAAACGTATCGTAACAGATTAAAAATATTAAAATAAGTTGAAACTAACCAAAATTAAGCGAATATTGACGCCTAACTTGAATTAATTCAATAAGTAAAATAAATTGAAAGTAACCAAAATTTGATTGAAAGACTAATCAAAACAAACCAAAAGTAACTAAAAGTACCAAAAACGGACTAAAACGTATCGGAATAATAATTAAAAATAATATTAAGTAAGTTAAAACTAACCCAGATCAATTCAATTTTGGCGACTATCCTAAACACTAAAATTGGTAATAACGTATCGGAACCGAAAGTAATCGATAGTTGATTGAACGACCCAGTTTTGGCGGCTAACCAAAACTAACCAAAAATATTAAAATTGGTTATAATGTATCGGAACCGGGTTCAAATGACTAAAATAAATTAAAAGCAAACGAAAGCTGATTGAACTAACCCAAACTAACTAAAAACACCAAAACGGACTAAAACGTATCATAATAGGTTACAAAATTTAAAGTGCCCAAAAATAATCGAAAATTAATAATATGGAAACATTCATAAAATATATACGAAGGGTACAGGGGAAAAACGATCTAAGCGCCATTTCCATAGGAAACTTTTATTATTGATTTCACAGAAAATGTTATTCTTGATAAAAGTTGGTGCTTGGAAAAAAACTAGTTTTGACAATGTTAAATTAAGACTAAGTATTACAGGCTACTTAAAAAATACAAAAATGTTGGTTAAAAAAACAAAAACTTAGGAATATCGGAAAAGCTTCTACAGGAAAAATATAGCTCCTATTAAGATAAAAATAAAAGTCAAATACCATTTCTTCCAAAAGTGCATCGTTGCTGAAAAAAAGGACAAAATTAAGAAAAAGCGGGTTTTTTCAGTAATTGAAATGGATTTTCTCCGCAATGGTGCGGTGCACTTTTGGAAAAATTGATATTTGACTTTTATTTTTATCTTAATACGAGCTTTATTTTTCTGTAGAAGGTTTTCCGATATTCCAAAGTTTCTGATTTTTTAACCATAATTTTGTATTTATTGAGTACCCTGTATAACTTATCTTTAATTTAGCATTGTCAAAATTAGTTTTTTTTCAAACACCAACTTTTATCAAGAATAAAATTTTCTGTGAAGTCAATAATAAAAAAGTTTCCTATGGAAATGGCGCTTAGATCATTTTTCCCCTGTACCGAAAGGTACAGGGGAAAAATGATTTTATAGAAATAACATGTTTCTAATTTTTTTATTAGTCTTACAACCATTTTATCATTTAGCCATGTTGATTTTAGTTTGACAATATAATTGAATTATATTTCAATATAAAAGGTCTCAAAAGAGCGGGACATATTTTCCGATTTTCGAATTCTTCTAAAAATTCTAGATAAATTTCATGTAGTATGTCGAATAGCCTCATTTCCACTAAAAGAATTTGATCTGTTTAACTTAGCGCGAAACGATTTGCATCTTCTTATCTTAGTTATTTAGTAATTATCTAGATATACGAAATTTTCGGTTTGGTGGGGATTATTTTCCAGGTTGTGGTTATGTGGAAGATAAGAAAGTGCAAAACATTTCGTTTGACAATAAACAGTTCGTAATCTACCATAAAGGCGTAAGTCTCAAAAACATTGTTTTTGCTGGTTGTTTTTCGTAAAAGTCGATCGTTATCCACATATATCCATTATTTCAGATTTGATCAGCACCTTGATATCATTTTGATTCGCTGTACCTTTTTTGGTTTTAAAGATACCAAGGTAAACAAAAAAGCAAAATGTAGGGTTGGTAGCCAAGTTTTTTCTAGATTACATATAAAACAAACACCAATAATTTTCTGACATAAAAGCCTACTTTATATATTTTTTAAATAGAACACCCTTTATATTACTACATTTTTGAAATCAAAACACATGTCGTGTATAATATCATATACCTATCTTTAGCTGTTTACGAAATATTGACAGTTGAAAGTCGGGCATTTTGACAGGCTCTAAACTGTCAATCTTTAATCCGCACGAGATCAAAGAAAACGGTTTGCACATCTCTATCTTAGGTTTTCATAAGCTATCGAATGACAGTGGCTTTCAATTTAACCGGAGGTTTAAAAGTTCCGGTCAATTTTATTCGCGGGTTAAATTCAAAGTTACTGTCATTTGGTAGCTCATGAAAACCTAAGACAGGAATATGCAAACCGTTTTCTTTGCTCTCATGCGGTTTAGATTTTAAAGCCTATCAAAATGTCAAAATGCACGACTTTCAACTGTCAATATTTCGTAAACACCTAAAGAAATATAGGTATAAGATATTATACACGAAATGTGTTTAGACTTCTCTAGAGATTCCACAAATGTAGTAATATACAGGGTGTTCCATTTAAAAAATATGGAGTAGGCTCATATGTCAGAAAATCGTTAGTGTTTTATTTTATATGTAACGTAGAAAAAAAATTGGCTACCAACCCTACATTTTGCTTTTTTGTTTAACTTGATATCTTTAAAAACAAAAAAGTTACAGTGAATCAAAATGTTATCAAGATAAATTGAACGCACGGTACAGGTTGCTCCGATTTAGCGTAATTGTGCACTTCATGCATAAACTAGTTCGTGAACTATAGCCAGATCAAAAATTTACTTTCATTTCACCATCTTGACAATATTTTTATCTAGCGAATAAAATGAAAAAGTTGTTACGAAAAAATATGCAAAATCGTACATAATACGTTTATAAAATTGTGCAGGTTGCTAAGAATCTATATAAAACAAAATTATGTACTTATATAAGATCTTTTTTAGGCTTAGAAGAGAACAACTAGATAAATCAAAATTTTCAAAATTATTATTGCAGATCTTCACAAGTTCGTCTAAAACCGTAACTACTTGTGCAAAATAAAATCTCATATAAAAAAACTTTTGTTGTGTATAGATCTTGTTGATATTTAAAGATTAACTTGGAGCTTATATTCTATTATAGTTATATTCAGCATTCAAGAATGCTGTACTTACTACAAGTAATCTACATTCGCCATTCTTAATTTCACTTCAAATGACATTTTTAACTATTTCTTTCAGGTGTAATGTTTAAATAAATATCCGGCTCTCTTTATGCAGCTTTTTGCATCAAAAAAATGGTTATTCTCTACTCGAAATAAACAGTATTTTATAAATCATATATTTTGTGATGAAAGTTTAAATAAAATAATAGGGGAGAGTAACAATTTTAGTATATAACGTCACAAAAAATGTTAGTACGGCTCACTTCACTAATGATTGCCGGGGGTTGACGTCGAGTGAGATTTATTTATTTCCTCCCCACTACATAGTGATAAAGATGGTCCTCGCTTGTCAAAGGTGCCGCGCTTAAGTGTCGCAGCTATAGTTTTCTTTAGGCTATGCTGACGTTATGTTTTGGTGCTTCCTACGTTTTGATAGTATTTCTTGTGTTTAAAGCTATTTTTTGCGATTTACTTTCATTTGGAACATTGTTTATTTGTTTAGTAATATTATTGTAGATAATGCGTTAGTTCATATAGTATTCATATCGATATTTAGTGGTAAAAGTGTGTATTTTGGACTAAAGAAGCAAAGTAAGCATGGTTACTTGTGCAGCTTGTGATCTTTCGAAAACTCCAACAAATTCAGAACTTGGAATAACATTTCATCGGTAAGTAGGTATTTTACCCCTTATTTTTTTGTTTTTTACCATTTAATAAAGCAAAATTATAAATTGTCTAATTGTCAACAAATAGGTGACAGATCTAATCATGAGGGTACCCGTTAAAAATATAGCATTAAAAATCAATTTTTGCAAGAATATTGGACAGTGCTAAAAGTAATACTTGTCTTTTATACTTGACATGTTAAAGTTTATTCTGCCAATAAAATGCTGAAATTAGTTATATGAATATAATTGGACATTTGAAATGCAAAAATAAGCAAAATATGGTTAGAGAATAGTGCGTTAGTTTTGAAGGGTGCTTCTTCAATAAAATTAGGTAGTACATATTTTTTTTTTAATATGAAGCACACTTCAAAACTACCCCACTATTATCTACCCATATTTTGCTTATTTTTGCATTTCAAATGCCCAAATATATTCAAATAACTAATTTTAGCAGTTTATTGGCAGTATAAACTTTTAACATGTCAAGTATAAAAGAAAAGTATTTATTACTTTTAGCACTGTCCAATGTTCTTGCAAAAATTGATTTTTGATGCTATATTTTTTTTACGGGTACGCCCATAATTAGATCTGTCACCTATTTGTTAACAATTAGACAATTTATAATTATTTTGCTTTATTAACTGGTAAAAACCAGAAAAAAAAGGGTAAAGTAGGTACTTACTTACCGATGAAATGATATTCCAAGTTCTGAATTTGTTGGAGTTTTAGAAGGGCCACAAGCTGCACAACTAACCATGTTTACTTTGCTTCTTTAATCCAAAATACACACCTTTACCACTAAATATCTAATTAAACACTATATGAATTAACGCAATATCTCCAATAATATTACTAAAGAAATAAACAGTGTTCCAAATGAAAGTAATTCGCAAAACATAGCTTTAAACACAAGAAATATCATCAAAACGTAGGAAGCATCGAAACATAACGTCAGAATGAGTCATATAATATAATATAATATAATATACTGTCAATGCCTTATTTAAAACAAATCCAACCCCAAATTTCCAAAAATTCGTTTTCATTTTATTTACTCAGTCGTTTAAGTACTAAAAAAGCATTACTGGAAAGAAAAATAAAAAAAAAAAAAATTTAAATAACAGCAATTTACAGACAATTTTACAAATTATCTTAAGACCGACTAATTTATTAGATATTTTAGCGTTATTTTAAAGGCAAGCTATAGGATTTAACGGATAACATTTTTAACGTTATGTTTGATACTTTTCCATTTCAAATATGAAAATTAAACTTCTATATGTAAATTTCAGGTGCCTAAACTTATATGTTTACATTTACATTTAGATACAAAAATTATCGAAAAAAACACAAAAAGTTGCGTTTCTTTTTCGGATAAGTGCTGCTTTTTACATACCTCGTAACCATCATGTAATAATCATTCATGTAATTTGGAATAATTGTCAATTGATGATGTTATTTATTTAAAACTTCGCTTTACCTATTAACCTAGAAAACAGGTATATTTTTCCAAAAAATTAATGGGAAAACATGGAGCATATTATAGGGAAAACAAAATTTTTTCACACACCACTTTTCCTTGGTATTTTCCCAAGATTTCTTTACATAGGTATTTAGCAAATAAAATTAAGTTTACACATCTGAAATTTATCCTAAGGAATTTAATTTTTATATTTCGAATATACCTAAAGTATCTAGCAAAGTTAAAACATTTATATGATCCGCAAAAAACGCACGCATTTTTATATACATGTTGGCAATATTTATAAATTATAACTTTTTTTGAGATCACTGTACCAGTAAGTGATAAACAACAAAACTATATAAATACATAGTATAAGTATTTATTTTTTTGTTGTGCAATCGTTTTAGGAGACGCCACTGGTAATCTGGGTCGCCATATGCAAGAACCAATCCGGTCTAATGTCAATATGCATTTTGCTCCTTCCTTCCTATTCTTTATTCATTGCTGCCAACAATAATTATTTTTTTAAGATTGCGTCTCCGATTGCGTTTTAATTCCGTATTGATAAGCAGTTATTTAGTAAGTTCGATTAAATAATAACCAATTTGTTCCTAAATTAGTGATTTTTAGAAAGGCAGTGCACAAATTGAGTGATAAATACAAATTTTAGGTTAATAAATCTTGAGTTGTTGACGCTTATTTTGTTGTTTGTTTGTTTCTATGTTGCTATGACAACACTTTTACCTCCGCCGGCGAAAAAGTGAAAAGTAAAGCTCCGGCCGAGGAAAAACGAAACTTCACGGCCGCCTAGACAGTCGAGTAATGACGGATTTACTGACGTTTGAAGAAAATAGTATACTATTTTATATGGAGGAAAAGTGATGCTTTTCATGGCGCGCTCGTGTTTAACAGCCGAACGGAGTGAGGCTGGTAATAAAGAGCAAGCCATGAAAAGTAACTTTTCCTCCAAATAAAATATGCTGTTTTTTCTTCAAAGGTCGACAAATCAATGCAAAAACATCTCTTTTTAATAGTAATAATATCTAATTATTATTAAAGGTAAGTGGGTTCGCAAGGCGACTTAGACCGGTGTCGGTGAATAGGCACAGGTTGTTGCTATAGTAATGGAACATAAAGCTGTCAGTGGACACTGTCAATAATAATTATTTTTTTAAGATTGCGTCTCCGATTGCGTTTTAATTCCATATTGCTAAGCAGTTATTGAGTAAGTTCAATTGAATAATAACCAATTTGTTCTTAAATTAGTGATTTTTAGAAATGCAGTCACAAATTGAGTGATAAATACAAATTGTAGTTTAATAAATCTTGAGTTGTTGACGCTTATTTTGTTGTCTGTTTGTATTAAATTGTATCTATGTTGCTATGACAACACTTTTACCTCCGCCGGCGGAAAAGTGAAAAGTAAAGCTCCGGCGGAGGAAAAGCGAAACTTCACGGCCGCCTACACAGTCGAGTAATGACGGATTTAATGACGTTTGAAGAAAATAGTTATTTGTTTTAGGCAGCAAAGTAGTAGATTGACTGCCGCGGCTGATAGTTCAGCTAAGGCAGTCAATCTACTTTGCTGCCGAGTTGAACATATAATTTTTTCTCCGATTGTCTATAATGATATATGTATATTGTATACTCGATTGTATATTTGCAAATTATTACAATTATCCCAATCTTTTTACTTTTCCTGTAGTGATAAATGAAATCCAAATTTGATAGAAATCGCAATTGTTGGAACGGTTGGTTGCTATGGAAATGTATATGTCCATAATAATTTAATTTGACAACTTATAAAATTTCTGCCAGTTTCGTGGTAAAAATATCGGTATATTTATATTATGGATAGTGATAGCGACTTCGAAGTACTTACTTCTCCACAAATAAGGGAGGTGACAAAATATATTGGATTAAATTTGCTGCTGGAGAAGTCTCGGGGGAAATATGAAGGAAAGTATAAACGATTTATGGATTTTTGCATGGAGAAAAATGCGAAGACTTTTTCGGAGGATGTATTACTTGCTTATTTTGCTGAATTATCTAAAACAATGAAGAGTTCTACACTTTGGTCTGTATATTCCATGTTGAAGGCAAATAGCGTAGATATAGGAAGATATTTGAAATTGCGGGCATATTTAAAAAGGACATCCGAAGGCTACAAGGCAAAGAAGTCCCGAGTTTTCGAAAAACAAGATATTACAAACTTTATACTGGATGCTCCAGATGATGATTATTTGTTAGCAAAAGTAAGTTTTAAATAACATATTTATACGATAAAGTGAAAATACTTATAATCCATTCTTCTAGGTTGTATTGATTTTTGGAATTGCGGGTGCATGTCGCTGCGACGAACTATGGAATTTAAAATTGGAAAATATTGAAGATATGAACAATAAACTATTGGTATCCTTATTAAACCACAAAGTCGAAGAATTCAGGGACTTTCGTAATAATGGAATATTTAGATATTGTTAGAAAATATATATCTCTGCGGCCTGCTGAAATAAAAGACACAAGATTTATTTTTAAATACGCAAAAGGTAAATCCGGAAAGCAATTTGTTGGTATCCATAAATTTGGTAGTATACCTCAAGAAATAGCTGTCTATTTAAAGTTGCCGTATGCTAAAGAATATACGGGACACTTCCTCCGCAGAACTTCTGCCACTTTACTTGTAAATTCAGGAGGTGACATAACAATGTTGAAAAGACGTGGCGGGTGGAAGTCCTCAACTATAGCCGAAGGGTACATTGAGGATTCAATGGCAAGTAAAACGATAGAACGATAGCTGAGGAAAGAAAAGGTGGCCTATTTATTTAAAATTGTAGTAATTTTACTATTAATGTTAATCACAACTGAAAATATGTTTTTTAAATCCTTGTTAAAAGTATTATGTAATTGTTAATAAATAATTGAAGAGTATAACTTCTAAAGGGTCTAAGTGCCAATTCCATAATTATTGAGTTAGTGTTTGAAAACGGTTCTAAGCTTCAACCCCAATGTAAATCAAAAGGGTCTATGTGCCAATATGTTTCAGCTATTTATTCAAAAATGACGCAGGACGTAAGTGCCACGTCACGTTAAATATCTAAAGGGTATAAGTGCCATATATAAAAATACGTAATTTAGCTGTTCTGAAATTTAGTTTTCACCGTTCTTGTTTTGTTGTCACCATTCGGTACACACGTTACTAAGATATTTGAAAGATTTACAAGATAGGTGATCATATTAAGCAAAGTACCTACTTGCTGGGACTTATTCAAGCAGTTTCTGTCAAGAGAAGGCGTCATGGTCAGTACGAAAATGCTGCACAGAGTCGACGGCAAACTACAATATACTACAGTGTTCCTGATGGTAAAGGCACTCATATTCTGGTATGTCGAAAAACATTTTCTAATATATTTGCTTTATCCAATAAAAGGCTGCAGGTATTGGTGGAAAAAAAGAAGCAGGGCGCAACAGTGTATGAAGATAAGAGAGATAAGGCAAATAAAGCCCGAAAATATTATCCCGAAATAAGAGATCAAATAAGAGCTCATATTGGCTTGTTCCCGAGAGAAGAAAATCATTATAGTAGAAATAAGTCAGTGAAGGAATTTCTTAGCCCAGATTTAAATATAAATAGACTATACATGTCATTTAAAGAAAAACATCCTGAAACTATTGTAACATATCGATACTTTGCTGATACTTTTAAGAAAGATTTTCCAAATTTCAGATTTGGAAGGCCGAAGTCTGACACCTGCTCAGTTTGCGATCTATTCCAAAACAAAGTAAAAGCGACTTTAGATGAAACGATGAAACTTGACATTAGGGCGAAGCTAGAGCTACACCAGCGAAAGGCAGAAAAAGCCAGGGCTGAAATGCAGAAAGATGAAAATGAATCGCAAAGACCAACAAGCGAATATTCAGTTCTCTCAATAGATTTGCAACAAGTACTATTTTTGCCCACTTTAACACACACCCAGATGTTTTATTCTCGTCAGCTATCGTGTTATAATTTGGATGTCCACGTGTCAGACAATGGCAACGCGTTCATGTGTCTATGGAACGAATCAATCGCAGGTAGAGGAGGGAATGAGATTGCATCGGCGTTATTGAAAGTATTGAGATTAGCAGATAATATTCCTCTAAAATCGAAACTGATAATATGGTCGGATAACTGCATCGGACAAAATAAGAATCGAATGATGCTATTTCTGTTTATATATCTAGTTGCAAATGGTTTTTTTGAGGAAATTCAACAAAAGTTTCTTGTCAGTGGGCATTCTTACTTAGCCTGTGATCGTGACTTCGCTCAGATTGAGAAAAGGAAAAAGGTTTCAAAAAACTACATACCAAATGACTTAGAAAATATGATAAAAAATGCTCGTCACCAAAAACCTTTCGAAATTGTTTCTTTGGAAAGTAATGATTTTAAAAATCTAGACAAGGCAAGTGGAGAAATGTTAAACACAGCAAAGCTGAATATTTCATCAGTATGCTGGTTAAAAATCTGTAGAGACAATCCTGGCAAAGTGTACACAAAAACGGCATATAATGAACTGCAACCATGGACTTCTTGTAACGTGATAAAGAAAGGAAAATATATAGATGCGATCAAAAATCTGCATCTTGAATAGCTTGAGTGCAAAAGCAGGATATCAAAAGAAAAGTTGAAAAATTTGCAAGACATGCTTGATTACATACCGCTCAAACACCTTGCATTTTATGACCATCTAATAGAGAAAACCCAACAAGCTTTAACTGAGGGCGCTTCTTCCAGTAGTGCAAAATGAAAAAACGCATGTTCTATACTTACCCCCTTTTTACCGTTACATATATGTGGCACTTAGCTACCTTTAAGAACTTTTTCATTTTTTTATTTTTTTTTTCATAGAAGTAATGATTTCTTCGAGTTGATTTTTTTGTCACTAAGTGGTTTATGTTGCCTTGTATTAGAAAAAAAATAAACTTAAATAAAAAATTGTATATTAGCCTTTTTGTATTATTTTTGTCGTTTTTCTCAAAATCAAAATTTTGGCACTTAGACCCTTTAGAAGTTATAGTCTTCAATTAATAAATGTTTTTTTGTCACAAAATGTCAAATGTTTTATTTTTCTCCGATTGTTTATAATGATATATGTATATTTGCAAATTATTACAATTCCCACAATCTTTCTATTTTTCCTGTATTGATAAATTAAAACAAAATTTTATAGAAATCGCAACTGTTGAAACGGTTGGTTGCTATGGAAATGGATATGTCCATAACAATTAAATTTTGTCAAAAAATGTCAAATATTTTATTTCCATAGAGACTAATCACTTTGCTGCCTAGACAGGAAAAGTAATACTTTTCTGATTGATATGTGTCTGCAAAATTAAAATTTGCTGTCAATCGGAGAAAAAAACATTTCCAATGTTGAAAATTACCAACAAAAATGAACGTCGATTACTAATCAGATGTTACGCCAAAAGTTTGATGTATGTTAATGTCATTAAATAACGCAAGAATACATTACCAAAATGCGATATTCCAAAAAATCCAAAATACCTACTTATGCTCAATGAAGTAAGCTATTTTTAAAATGATTTAGGATCTCGATTTAAGGCAATTCAAAAAGTGTTCGAAGTCTTAAAAGTTCCACAAAGCACATTATACAACCTTGAAATCCAAACAGATGAACGGATTTCGAATTTAGAAGGAATATGTCTGGAAACTTTCTCGGAGCAAAACTCGAATTATGGAAGATACTTATTTATATTTATTTTTTAAGGGAAGTAACATAGAATTATTCCCGAAAGGAACATATTACTTTAGAAACTATTTACCGGCAATTTATTGAAGAATCATCAGAAATTAGCACCTCAAAAATTTATTTTTATATCAAGAAAATGGGCTTTAGCTTCAAAAAGCAGGACGGAAGAAAATATTTACTAGAATTGCGTGGAATCCCATTGTGAAGAATATCATTTTTAAATAAATATCAACTTGCTAAAACATGTCTTAGCGAAATCATGTCAATAAAATCGCCAAGACAGTTGCACAAAAGCTAGGAGCACTCTATACCTGATCACTTACTGCTCTATAAGGACCAGATAAGACCATCTATCGAATACTGTTCCCATTTATGGTGCTCGGCACCTAAACACTTGCTCAAGATATCAGATTCCATACAGAGAAGAGCAGTCCGTCTTGTGGATGACCCAGATTTTCCCTTGATAGCCTTGAACATCGAAGAAAAGTGCCGGACTTATCTCTAACAGAGTTGTGCCAAGCAGAAACACCCGTCATACACAAGCAACTCATCAACATACGATCAAGTTGCGAACACCTAGGACATCGCTGTTGTGGGGCTACTTTGTCTGGAGGACTGCCTCGCTGTGGAATGGACTTCCGTGTAACGTCTTTCTCGAAAACTACAACCTACAGCGCTTCAAGTCCAACTTCCACCTTCTTCTTCTCACACTCACTGCTCGTTGAGTGCTGGTGGATTTTCCTTTTGTGTGTGTGCCGAACATAAAAAGAGAGTGTTTGGAATTGCAGCGGAAACTTCAGTGAAATCTATAGGTTTTATTTTATTTTGATTGTTTTTATTTATATGTGATCTCGCCACATTTCCGAGGTTATCACTGTATAGCGTTGATACCGATGGTTCATAGTCTAGTACTAGGAAGTGCAAGACGAGATACGACGACACAAGCAATGTTATGTTATTTCCTTGTGCTGTAGATTTTTTCGTCGTACCACGAGAGTTTTTGTGGCTATTGTTGGTTAGAACTGGGCTCGATGTTGCCGGTTGCTCTTTATTTATTTTCCTGGATTTTTTCCAACACCTGAGTTTCAAATATCAAGCGCTAGATTCCTTGTTCTTTTTCCTGAATAAAATTTTGCAGAATATTAATTTCCCTTCTCAGGAAAAGGTCTTTTTCATTTTACACATTGACGACTGTTTCCATAGAGTTGTCGAGGTCTTCTTTGTCACTGATATGAATAGCATAGCAGTGGTCACAAAAAAACACTTGTTTCGCACTTATATCTTCACTGAAACTTTACTTCTACATTTAATATGCAAAGGAGACTTACAATTAGCACTAGCGCTTGAAATACTTAACTTTTCATTACATTTACTGGACAAAACAGAGATCTCCTGAGAGTTGAATTATATGTCTGACTTATTCGCCATGTTGCCAAGTATACTTTATCCAGAAAAACTAAATGTATGGCTAGGAATATCATATCGTTGGCTCATTCTTTTTACCTGGAAACCTAACGGAGAAATCTATTTAGCTTTATTAGCAAATGCCATAAACTCAACTTTAACGCAAATAAGTATGCAAGCTAACCACCACCGTGCCGAATATATAATATTTTAACAAGATGAAGCTCCTCCACACTACACGGCACCTGTAAGACCATTTTTAGATGAAACATTTCTAGAACAATGGATCGAGAGGAGAAGACCTACTGAGTTGCCTGTACGTTCGTCAGATTTGTCCTCGCAGTACTTTTTTATGAGGTCAATGAAAAACCAAAATGTATGCGACAAAACCTGAATAACTCGAAGACTTGCGGCAACGTATTCTACATGATTGTAATCTCATAACGCCCGAAATGCTCAATACTTGAGTACTTTGAACAATGTCTACTGTATGGAGGTCGATGGTGGACATTTTTAACATTTCATAAATTAAAATAATTTGTTAGTGTAAAATATCCTAAGGTTAGTTAAAATATTTAATAAACATATTTTTATGAACACCCAGTAATATTTAAAATGTTACCCAACCGTCCGTGATATTTATCTTTATACCCTTGAAAACTGATACCCTAACATAAACAAATAACATAACCAGAGATTGAGAAAGACCCCAGATAAAAAGGCAGTGAGTGATAGCACCTCGACTGATCAAGTCCTATGTATATAGAGTGGTCATAGTTACCTTTGCGTGTTTTTTTGTGCACTGGTTAATTATATCGATATGTGAATAATAGTTTATATTGTTATTAAAGTCCATGGCAGGAGTTTTGATGGTATACCAGAGTTTATTGCCGTTGGGCAAGGTAATACCAGGTTGTGGTCGATTGTGTAGCAATGATCGGGATGTCCTCTGTTTTGTGCGCAATACCTTCGAGTTGGTCTTGTGAGTGTGTGGGCCTCACTTGTCTTCTCGAATTGACACACTTGGGTTCTAAGATTTCGGTATGTGTTATCTTAGTTTCCGGGTGCTGAGATGCTTACTATTTCAGGTGACACTAGGTAGTCGTCGAATAAAGAAGGTATATGTATGACATTATATAATAATATAGTATTGTGTAAATTGATGGATATTGGCATGTAGCAAGGGGACCGAGGTTCCCCGGTGAGTACACTTTATTTTTATCATTGATCAGTCAGTACATTAATTGGTTTATATTTTTGTTTCATGGCCACCTCAATCTCTGGCTATATACCGAGTGGAGCTCGCTGAATGAATTGCATTGTCAATACTCACGTAAGTGTGATCTTATAAAACACTAATTTTACATTAGTGAATTCGATGACACTTCTTGTGGCATTGAAAAGGTAAATGAATGCTCTTTAAAATTATGTATAATATCATAACCCTTTCCATTTCAGATTTTTTTTTGGTGAAAGCCACCCCAGAGTTGAATCTGAAACAATTATTATGCAGAAGAAAACATGACCCCCTCGAAATTAAAGATGACTTGCCCGAGCGTTTTTCTGTTTTCTACATCATAAGATAGAAAACTTGGATGGGAACTTTTCGGTAAGCCACCTTGTATGTTCGGTCCAGTGGATCTGGAAACGCTTAAATTATTTCTTGTTTATGAAAAAGATACGCACATGCATGCTGTAAGATTTGTATTGTTCAGAAATAAATAAATATGCTTCAGTTTTCTAGATTCGTTTATATAATTTTATCGTGGGATAGGGACATGTGTATTTACATTCATAAATATTACGCTTCAAAAAAACCTTTAAATAAATTATTTTCTTGAAATGATAAATGCGGTATTCTGTTTATTGATTTTTATCCTTCCTAGTTTAAAATAACTCTACTGTTATATTAAAGTAAACAACTCTTTCAAGAGATTATAGTAAAATTAATTATTATATGGACGACCTTTTAACTATTCCCATTAAAAATTGTTGTATCAACAAAGAACTCAATTTAGCAAATTTTTTCGATTGAAACAATATATTCAAAAATTGAATTTTCCAAAAAAGGAAAATCAATAGTACAGGGTTATCCAACGAGGACTAGACAAGGCGATTTTTTGACTTTCCCTGTACTTTTATAAAAAAAACGGAAATAGCCATCTTATGTAATTTTCTCCCGCGAATTCGGATATGTTCAGCAAAAAAACAATTGAACATCAAATAAAAGTGCTAGGGGTCACTTTGATATTTTTTTAAATGGATTACCCTGTATATTACTACATTTTTGGACTCTCTAGAAAAATCTAAACACATTTTGTGTATAATATCCTATACCTATCTTTAGCTGTTTACCAAATATTGACAATATATAAATGGAACCCCCTGTATATTATTGCATATTTGGATTTTGCGGAGAATTCTAGACATATTTCATGAATAATGTCCT
>JAEQML010071115.1:0-16351 GCA_016904865.1 Pissodes strobi | reverse complement strand
CAATCGCCTTATTTTTGAGATACAGGGTGTTGAAAATTAAAAAAAAAAATCTGTTTTATCCCAATATTTCTCAAACCCCTGTAGATATTTCTTTATATCTTGTTAGGTATTAAGTACATATAAAAATACATTTTTTTAAGCAAAAGATTTTTTTCAACTCCAATCAGTGGCGGCCCCTCTAACATGTCCTCTTATATTTTTGAACGAAAAAATGAAACGCCACTGCTTTTTTTCAAAATAAAACTTATTTTCGCAAGCTGTTATAATTTCTTAATAAGAATGTCCTCTTGACTTTTTTCTGTCCGACGAACAGTTTTCGATAAAAAAAATAAAATGCATTTATCTGCACGGTCCTAATTCCTAATTGAATAATGTAAATTAAAGAAGAATATTTTTCTTTAATGCATTTTATTTTTTTAATCGAAAACTGCTCGTCGGATAGAAAAAAGTCAAGAGGACATTCTTATTAAGAAATAATAACAGCTTGCGAAAATAAGTTTTATTTTGAAAAAAAGCAGTGGCTTTTCATTTTTTTCGTTTAAAAATATAAGAGGGCATGTTAGTGGGGGCGCCACTGATTGGAGTTGAAATAAATTTTTTGCTTAAAAAAATGTGTTTTTATAGGTACTTAATACCTAGCAAAATGTAAAGACATATCTAAAGCGGTTTGAGAAATATTGGGATAAAATCGATTTTTTTTTAATTTTCAACACCCTATATCTCAAAAATAAGGCGATTGCGGACCTATGTTTATATGACATTTTCTTCTTAAAATCACTCAAAGATTATCACCCTTAAGGATTAGCATTCAATTCTGAAACACCCTGTATATTGGTCAATTACGAAAAAATGCGTTAGTCTCGAAAATTCAAAATTTCGAAAAGATGAACCTTAATTCAATGGTTCCGTATAATAAGTTTTGGATATTTTTGTTGTTTTGTTCGTGTAACATACAAGAACTAGCTGGTATCACTAGGACTTGGTACTGCGGTTTTCTTCTCGCTACGATCGGTCGATCACTTTTCATCGTTCTTGGTCTGCTTTTTGCACATAGTGTAACTAGTAAAGGCCGCATAAGGTTTAATTCCTGCAATTTTTCAGTCTCCGGGGACGGAACCCCGGCTCTTGTCAGAGTTATGGACATCACGGAGGACGAGGACACAATGTCCAACGTCTCAATGGAGTCGAACACTGACTAGACGTACTCCGACCCATCCATCAGGAAAATTGCAAACAAATGCAAAAGTTATGCTGAAATGTGTGTCCAATGTAGGATGGATTACGAGAAACTTGAAAAAGTAAGCGAACTATCTCAAAATGACCTTTATAAGTTAATAACTAAAATTAGGCAACATATGCGGGATACCCACCCCATGGGTATCAAACATAGGGTTTCGTCTAAGATCGATACTGGTAAAAAAAAGGCTAGTCCTACTAACCTCACCGGCGCCGAAGCAGCAAAGAAGCTGAAGGTCACCCAAGGTGAAAAACCGATATCGCAAAAAACACCTACTTCTTTCGACTCAAAGCCCATAGCAACCGAGGCTACGAGCGATTCCCGGATTATGGGGCCGCCACCGACACCTATTTCTGCGACCCTGATACCAGAGAGCGACAAAGAGCCGTTCAGGACGCCCTTCAAGCAGCTGATTTTTAAAAAGATCTTCAGAACCGTCACATTGGACATGGGCCAACAACCCCTAATCACTGCCAACCACAATACGCACCCCTCCAGGATATCAACACGGAAGATGAGGACACCGTAAGAGTCGCCTCTACGTCAGCTTCAACCGGTGCCAGACGCAAAACCGATCCAAAACTAAAGAAAGGGCCAGCAAAGCCTAAAATCGTACCGCCACCACCGGTGGTCATAAAAGGCAGACCGGCAGACCATCGGCAGCTGAGAGACGACCTGAAGGCTATGCATATCAAACAATATCAATTAAAATACACGAAGAATTCCGTGATAGTGTATTGCAACACACACAACGACTTTCACACGCTTAAGCGTACGCTGGACTCTGAAAAAACAGAGTATCACTCGTATGCAGAGACGCAGGAGAAGACCAGGGCCTTCGTCCTGCGAGGCCTAGACGGTGATATCTCCCCCCAAGACATCATACTAGCCCTCAGTGACGAGTACAATGTAACACCTAAAAACGTATTTGAGATGCGTAAGACGCGCATACCGATGTACCTAGTAGTACTCGGCACAAACTACAATATCAAACGCCTTAATAATGAAATAAAAACGATCATGTGTGTACGCGTAAGCTGGGAGTTACGTCGATCAAACAAACCGCTTCTACAATGTAAGCAATGCCAGCAATTCGGACATGCGAGGACCTATTGTAACCGGAGGGTGGCGTAAACTGCAACGGCCCCCACCGGTCCATCGATGAAACGTGTCCGCTATTTCTGTACAAAATTAACCTAATACAAGCAAATACAACCAACAGCAAGCCGAAACAAACATATCGCCCTGCGCCGCCCCCGGCTAAACCGGCCTGGAGAGGCCCCAACCCCCTTGTAGCAGACGGCCAAGCGGGCCAAGGCCTAAACAATGGCCAGCGGCACGAAGAGTACCAGCAAGCCTTCCCCCCGATACGTGGCAGCCGAAGACAGCAACAACAACCGCCTAATGTTAATCCTAATAACGCACATCAGCATAAGGTTAGTGGTTCTGTTCGTGCTAATATAAATAATGTAAATAATAATTCTAATCTAAACATAGCAGACACAATGTCTAACCTTAATAATGTTGTTTCTAAGATCAACAGTTTAATTAATCTTGACCAACTCTATTTGGCGTTGGATTGTTATTGCAATATGATTGAAGCATGCAGGGGCGACAAGGCTGAAATGATACAGGCCTCCCTTCGCTTCTTTTCCGTTGACTATGCTAAGTTCAACATATAAATGCTTCAAATCGTATCTTGGAATTGCAATGGTATCAGAAACAAGTTGGGCGAGTTTCGTAATTTTTTGCATGTATCCAATTTTCAGATTATTTTTCTCGTCGAAACGAACCTGTCGCCGAACTTTACTCTAAGAGTAAGCGACTACAGAATCGAGAGATATGATATGCCAGATCGACGCGGGGGAGGCGTGGCCTGCCTCATACATAGGTCGCTCCGCTACCGGCGCATATATAACGCACGTTATGCCATAGAGCATGTCAGTATTAAACTGGAGAGCGGCCTGTGTGTGTGTGGCGGTTATGCACCCCCAGGTCTCCGCCTCTTAGAAGCCGATCTCTTGGCACTTCTTCCGCCAAATCGAGTATCCCTGCTGATAGGGGACTTGAACGCCACGCACGCCGACTAGGGCGGCGTAACTAACAGCAGGGGTAGATTGTTTAAGGGAATAATCGAGAATAACCTGGAAATATCCTATCACAGAACACCTAATCCCACTTATCTTCGTGGAGCCTCCTTCCTGGACATTGCCATCACTCGAGGAGCGATCAGGACTTCTCAGCTGCAAGAGCTTAATGCCCTAAACTCGGATCATCTCCCAGTCAAGATTTACTTATACTGCAGGGTCCCCTTGTCTAATGACACCGTCATATCGTATAAGAATATTGACTGGAGGATGTTCCGAACGCAGTTGAACGAGTTGACTGTGATCCCCGAGCAGTTGACAACCGTCCAGGAGCTAGAAAGCGAGGTGGAAACTCTTACGTCAAACATCCAGCGCATCCGTGATCCTCTATGCACTAGGGTTACTATGCGCCCTAGCACCGAATCCTCCCGGATCACATCTTTAATCTCATAGCTTTTAGAAACCGATTTCGACGGCGATGGCAGAGAAATCGGACACAAATGGGATCCGCTCGCATCAATGCACTGTCCGAGGAAATACGGGTAAAAATCCGGGAATACAGAAATCAAACGTGGCTTGCGTATATCAATACGATAAGCAGGGATGATGGTTCCCTATGGAGGCTGGCTAGGCGAGTCCGTGGAGGTACGACGCAAATGCCGGTAATAAGGCACCAAGGCCGTGATTACGGCGACGACGCTGAAAAAGCGGAGGCCTTTGCGGACTACCTGGGCAGCGTCTATAGCGCGACGCCTGACACCCTGCCTGACCATGACCTTATTACTCGAACTGTAAACACATTTAAACAGTGTAAATATCCTGTTCCCCCGACGGTGCTTGAAAAGCTGAGAATCACTCCGGCGGACATCCGCAAAGCTCTCAGCCGTCTCCCGAGAAATAAAGCTCCCAGCCCGTATGGTATTCCGAACTCAGTCCTGAAAAACTTACCCCAGAAAACCATAGTCCAGTACATGCATATAATTAACGCGGTTATCCGGCTGCAACATTTCCCTGCGTCCTGGAAAATAGCGTGCATAATACTCTTTCCAAAACCAGGGAAAGACCCAACTCAGCCTGCATCATACCGGCCTATATCGCTACTGAACACCCTCGGGAAGGTGGCTGAAAGGCTAATCTTGCCGAGGGTTATTAGGGAAGTCGATAAGCTGCAAATCCTCCCCCAGGAGCAATTCGGTTTTCGCGGTCGGCATGGCACCGTCATGCTGGCCGCGAAGATCGCGACCGATATCTATAAAGGCTTCACCAATAAACAGACAACTACCCTTATGTTGCTGGACATAGAGAAGGCGTTCGACAGGGTGTGGCACGATGGGTTGCTGTACAAGCTGTTGGCAATCCACAGCATGCCACTACACTTGACAGCACTCATCGCGTCATACCTTGCCGGGCGCGTCTTCTCTACCAAAATTGGTACGAGGATCTCTGCCAGCAAGAACCTGCTGGCGGGAGTTCCCCAGGGAACCGTATTATCGCCGCTATTATTCAATCTTTATATAGCAGATATCCCGTCAAATCCTAACACCCATAAAGCCCTATTCGCTGACGACACAGCGATTTACTCCCTTAATCCTCAAGCGGAGGTGGCGAAGAACAACTTACAGGAGCATATGCACGTTCTTATGCCCTACTATAACAAATGGAAAATCTCTCTAAATCATTCTAAAACTGAGCTTATAGTTATTACTAGAAAACGTAAAGACATTAATATCACTCCGTTAATGCTTAACAATACCCCAATAGTCCCGAAACCGAAGGTCAAATATCTAGGCATTATCCTAGACAATAAGCTAAATTTTTCCCAACACATACGCGCGGTAATTAGCAAAAACGCAATGATAAAAAAAGGGCTGAACACCTTAGTCACTGCCAGGGCGTTCTTAAGTCCTGGGAATAAACTAACATTGTACAGAGCTATTATCCGGCCAGCCCTCCTGTATGGCGCCCCAGTCTGGTGCTCTGTCGCCAAGACGCATAAAAGAAAATTACAAGTGATACAAAATCATTATCTAAGGGCCGCATTTTCACTAACACTCCGGGATCGTGTGCGGATCGACGATCTGCATGCGTGGGCAAAGATGGAATACATCGAAGAGTACATCGATGCCCTCGCATGTGGATTCTTCGAGAGGCAGATAATGGGCTCTCCGGTAACGGCTAATATAGCCGACATACGATACGACCCAGAAAATCCCATCCAACATGGTACAATATATCGAGAAATATCACTTTATTACCGACAGCTTATGCCACCTTAGACTGAGTCCCTTCAGGAGTCGATTTAAGGAATGCCACTTGCACAATTAGCCCTTAAACCACCCTTTTAACGCATGTTTATTTATGCAAAGCAGCTCCAAGTATCAGGAGCACAGAAACTTATCACCTCCTGTAAAGAATGCGCGAGATCTATTCTCGACAGGCCAATCCACGGCGTTCGGACGCGTGGGCGGGGCCTGCTAAGGGAGCTGGTCGGCATATAAATATGCTCTAGACAACGTTACAACGCATATGATTCTAAGCCACCGAAGCATCCGTTTATCCGCAGCCGGTACCGCGGTACTCGCTTATACTACCTGATACCATTATTTTATACTTGAATTGACTTAACATGGTTAAGCCCCCACCCTCTTTGTACATAGTTTTAATTGTTCTGTCAATATTCATGTTGTGTATATGTAAATAAATTGTAGCTTTATGACCTCCTGTTCTAAAGAACAGCTGTAGTAGGGTTTTTCATGTAGTTTTCCCTACGCAATAACCTATTATGTATAAATTCTGCAGCATTTTCGTCAAAATTGTAGGCTTTGTGCCAATATAGCATTATGAATACTTTGAAGGGGCAACCCATGGAAAGTTAGCACATCACGAACAGTTCCACATTCCTAGCTATTAAGTAGGTTAAACAACGACCCCCTATGGGTGATCCCAACTGCTGGCCACTGGCAATGCATGAACATTGCCCGGCTTAACAGCAGTACGAAGCTCTGTACCATGCCTAATGTTAGCAATGTAGTTAAGTTACCACTGTAATCAATCAAATAAATATATGTATGTATGTATATTTTTGAGGTTGTTTAGTATTTTTATTTGTAGAGCGCAAACAATTATATTGGTTTATTACGAAAAAATGCGTTACTTCCGAATATTGAATATTTTGAAAAGACGAACCTTAAATCAATGGTTCTGTATAAATTTTCGAAATCCATATAAAATTTCGTAAATATTTGATAAGTTTCAGAAGTTTTCGAGATAATTTCGTATTTTTACTCGTAGAGCGAAATAATACTGAAATACTGAATTTATTCCATAAAGATCTTACAATTTATATACGTATTGCATATACAGGGTGTCCGGTAAGTTCGGGGCAAACTTTCGGTAACTTATAGGGGATGTCAAAATAAGTCTAGTGTTTCATATAACTTTTTTCCCTATAGCGCCTCCTAACGGAGATACAGGGTCGCAAAGGTATACTCGACAATTTACATTCTTGATTTTAACTTTTAAACCACTCTGTATAATTCAATAAAATTTTGGAATTTTCTTAAGAAGATTATTATCCTTACATCGACATTACAATGTGCTCTTTAACGTTTTAAGGAAGTCAGAACCGGACTGGCTCTCACACAAAACGGGCGAAATTTTTGACAGGTGTTATTCAATTGCGACGAAAATATGATTTTCAGATACTCCCAAGATTTTACTAAAAAAAAAGGTACTCTTCATTTGTTTCGATTAAATCAACCGTTTTCGAGAAAATTTGTTCAATAAGCGATCGTTGTAAAAAAAGGTCAATGATCTGATAAATAAATTATTTATTTCAAATATCATTAATTAGTGAAAAAACCTAAATTATGATATTAAATTAACATAAGGAAAATAAAATTGACAATTACTAACTGAGAAGCCTATAAGTTTTAATCAAGTACGAATTTTAAAAATTATTTGAAGTAATTTTTTCTTTACAAATTTTCTGTAGTTCATTGGAGGAAAGGAGAATTTATTCTGAAACATTCAGCTTGAGATTTACCCGATCGAAAAATATTTAAAAGAATTGAGAGACAGGCGAAAATTAGTTTCAAATTTTTGCAGTAATAAAATAAGAAAATGCTTTGCATAAGAAGTAGTAGGTTCTGTTTGGTAACAGTTGAGAGTAAGATGTTACTTAAGCAGATGTTCAATATGTCCTCCTTGAACTTGAATACACTTTCTTATTCTACGCAGGTTTTCTCGTTGTACTGCAAACAACGTACCAGGATTGTTTCGAATTTGTCCACAATACTGCCTAATCCTTAGAACCAAATCTTCTCTGGTATTAACTGGCGTTGAATAAACTAATTCCTTTAAATAACCCCAGAAAAAGAAGTCCAATGGATTGCGATCTGGGGATCTAGCTGGCCACGGAAAAGGTCCTCCACGACCAATCCATTGTTGGCCAAAAACAGCAGTCAGTGGTGCACCGTCGTGCATAAACCACATGGATGCTCTAATGTGAAGAGGTACATCTGTTACGTCACTCGACCACCAACGATGCTTCTGAAAATTTCCTTATCGCAAGTTCGTCAAATTATAAAACTGTTGACTACAGTAATATTTGTTATGCGAATTAATATATATTATACCTACTTTAGTTTTAAGATTCAGATTTAATTGTACCGCCGCAGAACAAACAAGTCTTTAATTATTTTTGTTAGTAATAAAATTGTTTTTGGAAAAAGCCACTCATTTTCCATATCCAACACCAAAACTCATCTTCCAGTAGCTCGTTCAAATATTGCTGCAAGAATTGCAAGTAGCGTGCACCATTTAATCTATCGTCTAAAAAAATGGACCAATAAGATGGTTTCCAATTATATCAGCCCATACATTGACCATAAACCTTTGCTGGTGTTTTGTTTGAATAATCGCATGGGGATTCTCTTCTGTCCAGATATGTAAATTATAAGAATTGATTTTCCATCTCGGGTAAAAACAAAATTATGCTCGAAAAGTTGTTATTTTCCCTATGTCGCATGACGCTGCAAAAACTAGTTGGCATAGTCGAGTCTTGCTGGGTAATCTTCTGGGGACATAGCATGTACCTTTTGAATGTGGTACGGCTGCAGTAGTTGTTCTTTAAGGAACCACCCATTTTGTTATGCCAGTTTGTGTTGCTAATTTGCGAATACTGTTTCCAGGTCAATGTCCATTGCTAATCAACATCCTCTCCTAAATTTTTTCTGTCCACTTAAGCATTTTGAAATGCAATTGTTTCGGGTGAACCTTGCTAGTTTGTAGAGACTCTGATTGTAGTATGCCTTACTTTGTCTCATTCTGTGAATAGCTTGATTTGTGGGATTTTTTTTTTATATGAATAGTTTGTAAGTTCTTTGAAATGTTATTATTACCTCTTTACTTTCAATTTTCTGTTCATCTGTTAATGCATGTGAGGATGTTGCCTCATTTATAGCATACACATGTTAGATTTAGGCTTGTTTATACTTTTGTCTTAATGTTAAAAAAATGGCACTGGCGTCAATAAATAAATAAATAAATAAATAAATAAATAAATAAATAAATACTGTTAGACGGATTCTCCTCAATTTGTTCCAAAATACGCTCCTCCACTTCGGGAATTCTTGCGTTTCTTTGGGCACCCTCTCCACCACGCCGAGGTAAAAGGCTCCCTAAATAAATGATATTCATTTCAATAATTAATTTAATAATTTTTATTTTACCTGTTTCTCTTAACCGACGATCAATTCTTTCAATTGGGTAAAACTCGATTGGAAATCTTTCAGAATAAATTCTCCTTGCCTGCAATGAATTACACAAAGCCTCTCCATAAACCAAATGCATGTCAGTGTATTCTGCGAGAGAGTATTCTGCCTTAATTAAATAATTTTTTCTACTACGATGCGTAAAGTACTCACTTTACGCACTCTCTAAAATTCGTAAAATAGGCCTTTTTAATGTGAAGTGCGTAAAATATATTATTTTACGCACTAGTGCGTAAAGTATTTTAATATTATTTTTGTTTTTTCATAAATTTTTTTGGTAGTAGAAAAAAAATTGTATGCATAAAGTACCATTTTTTTATTCATTCCCAGTCATAAAAAAAGGGTCACTTTACACACTTGTTGCATAAATAACTATTTTGTACGACTAATAAGAGTTTTTCACAAAACTTGTCAACCTTGTTGTGTCAGTGAAACTAACCTGCTTACTAACCTGGGGTTAGTCTAATTTCACCATAATAATGATTAAAGAATACTGAAATTAGAAACTAATAAAAGTGAAATTTTCTCGAAAACGGTTGATTTTATCGAAAAAAATGAAGAGTACCTTTTTTTTAATAAAATCTTGGGAGTATTTGAGAAACATATTTTCGTCGCAATTGAATGACACCTGTCAAAAATTTCGTCCGTTTTGTGTGAGAGCTAGTCCGTTTCTGACTTCCTTAAAACGTTAAAGAGCACATTGTAATGTCGATTTAAGGATAATAATCCCCTTAAGAAAATCCCAAAATTTTATTGAATTATACAGAGTGGTTTAAAAGTTAAAAGCAAGAATATGAATTGTTGAGTATACCTTTGCGACCCTGTATCTGCGTTTGGAGGAGCTGTAGGGAAAAAAGTTATATGAAACACTAGACTTATTTTGACATCGCCTATAAGCTCCCGAGAGTTTGCCCCGAACTTACCGGACACCCTGTATAAGAAAGCTATAGGAATCGTCACTAAATATTACAAATCAAAAATTAAAAAGTTTATAAATTAAAAACTATAGGCATAGTTAAAAACATACAGTTAAAAAAATATATATAACAACACTATACATGGGAACATCATTAAAAAACAAACAAACAAAAATAGAGTATAGTGAGAATAATGCCCAAAAACTAGTGTAGTGTTCATAATCATATTCAGAGTTGATCTACAAAAAATCTTTTAGATCGTAGTATGGCCTAAGTGCTAGGTAATTTTTTTAGCTTGCTTTTAAAGACAGGAATTTTAGCAATATTTTTAAGGTTATTATATATTTTTATGGACATTGCCTCCGGGTCATTTAGGGTGTTGCTTAGATGAAATTGCGGTTTTTAAAATGTGGTTTACACGAGTCTCTGTGTGGGCAGCCAACAATTTGACGAATTATGTTTTTTTGTGATATTAACAGAGAATTGATTGGAGATGAGCTACCCCAGCAAATTATGCCATACAATTTTGAGTAAACCAAGCCATAATACAGTGTTAGCAAGGTGTTTTGGTCAATGACAGAGCGCAGATGACGAAATAAAAAGGAAATGGAGTTCAATTTATTGCACAGATGGTTAATATGAGTATTCCACGATAATCTGTAGTCCAAATGTAAGCCCAAAACCTTGATTTCATTGGTTTGCTGAAGGCTTTTATTGTCATGTGTTCTTATAAGGAAGCTTTTGTCATTGAATGGGATTTGGAAATATTTAATGAGAGGCCATTATCGTTTGATCATTTAGTTACCTTTTCCAGTGTGTTGTTGCAAATATTTACTATTGCTTTATTTTCCGCTTTAACAATATAATTGGAATCGTCTGCATGCAAAACAGGGGTAACGTTGGAACTACTTAAAGTTAGATCGTTGTTATATATTAGGAACAATGTTGGTGACAAGAGACTACCCTGGGAAACCCCCATAGAGTTTTCTAGTGGTTCTGATATTGTACCATCAACAAGCTTTACAACCCCAGTAGAAATGATTTTACCCATTCAAGTGCCACGCCCCTGACTCCTACATGTTCCAGCTTATTAAACAAAATCGCGAAATTTACCGTATCGAATGCACGGATGTAGTCAAAAAATAGACCAACAGTTTGTTGTTTCTTATCAAGTGACCTAAGAGTAGAAAACAAACATATTTCAGTCAATCGGTGAAAAATGTACTGGAAAATGAGTTAGTTTTTAAATGTCTGTGAAGTATCGTATATATTTGATAAGTAGGGATATGAGGACAGTTCACTAGCCACCATCGTGGTGGAGATGCGCAGTAGCAAAATTCGCTCACGTGGGTCACACCATGACAGGACAGACAGACAGGACAGGACACAGACAAGACAGACAGACAAGACAGACATACAGGACAGACAGACATGACATACATACAGGACACACAGACAGGACATACAGACAGGACAGACAGACAGGATAGATAACCGGGACAGACGGACAGAACAGACAAACAGACAGAACAGACAGACAGGACACACTTAAAAATGGCGTAGCCCACGTGAACGAATTTTGCTACTGCGCATTTCCACCACGGTGGTGGCTAGTGAACTGTGCTCATACCCCTACTTTGATAAGTTTCAAAAATCGTCAAAATCGATTAGCATTTTTACTTGTAGATCGAAAGGTCTGGATACCTACGTCATTAACTGCCCATAGTAATACATGACGTTTCGTTAAAAATAAATGCATTAATTTATTTTACCTCTCTCTTTTACACAGAGCGGCTCGTCAGCAAGACAGACGTGTCATCCGCGTACTTGCAAACTAGTCCCCCTTCAAAAGAAGTGAGTAGATCATTTATAAATAAGATAAAGAGCAGAGGGCCAAGTATAGATCCCTGAGTTACTCCCCTGTTAACTTTAGCAACATTTGAGAAATATTGTTGTCCATTTCTTCTTAAACACACTTTTTGGGTTCTGTTTGACAGATAGGATGTTATTAGTTCAGCACATATGCCTCTGAAGCCGTGCTTTTGAAGTTTTTTAAGTAACAAGTTGTGATCCAAAGTGTTGAAAGCCTTAGAGAGGTCAAAATACAAACCACAGACACCAAAACCCTGATCTACCTTATCAACTCAGTAGATTTCGATGCCCTAAAACCAAATTGATTGTCATTTAATAAATTATGATTTTCTATAAAGTTGACCAGTCGAACATAAATTACCCTTTCACATCCTATCTGTCTCCCTTTTTATATATAGGGACAACTTTTGCAGCTTTTAGTTTGTTTGGAAAATATCCCGTTACAAGGTACTCATTAACAATGTGGGCCACAATTTTCAACAAGTACGTCGGAATCTCATCCAGACCTGAGGAATACTTATTGCGAAGATTCATAATGATTCTAAAGATTTTCATGGGGTCAATTGGTTCGAGAAATATGGAAGGTAAATTGTTGTTGCGTAGGTTAGGATCAGGGAAATTAAAATCTTGAATATCCACTTGAAAGTAAGATGAGAACATGTTTGAAACATCCAAGGGATCCTGAATTAAAAAGCCATTTTGTGCCTTTAGGTTAAAATTTATGGATTTTTTGTTTTGTTGGTCTTCCGGTTAAAGATCTGCCACATTCTGCGAGTTTACAAGTGTATACTCTCTATGCCCTTATTGACCATCCAGTGCCCCGAGCCCAGAAAGAATCTAGGTTCCTCTTCCTTCAGCAGCACTGTCAGGGGTAAAGTTTTTCCATTTATGCTTCTGGTGTTTAAGTGGAGAAGCCTAAATACCACATTTTTTTGTTGCTGTTTTTTCATGATAGCTTTGGGCGATTTAAAAAATTTCTTCCAAGAGAGAAATTAAATCTCTGAAATCTTACCCCTGATGGCCAGAAGTTTTCGCCGTAGATGACGTCCTTTAGCTCCGGACTAACTCCCACCATGAAAGATTTATGGCTACTGTTTGGTTGTTTACTATCACAGAGTTTAACTTCCACCATTTCTGGAGTTGTGCCTGAGTTTTTGACTATGTAGTTTTTGACTACTTCATCTGCCACAGCATTTTTTATTTTGGACAAAAACAACCATATGTTTTTGCCCTTGGAATTTGCCATGGAAGATTCTAGATCACCAGAGTCATGTTTGGTTCCCACTTTCCTTTCCTTTCTAATATTACGGATCTACTCTTGCCATTTTCCCTTGGATTCCTGTTTTCTCAGTATCGGTTTTGTTTTTGTTTTCATCTTGACGTTTCTGCTTGTTTGCCGCGGCGGACCAGCCGCGTCTCTTTTGCGCATGAAAAGGTTTTTCTTCTTCCTCTTCATTATTGGTTATTTCTGTATTGGGCGTGGGCCCCTGCTTCGGCGGCTGTACATGAGTTTGCGATGTTGCCGATGTGACAGTATTCTTCAAGTAGCTTATTTTTGCTTTCCATTTCCCTTACTAGCCTTTTCAGGGCGGTGTTTTCTGCAGTTAGCAATTCCAGTTTTAGATCACGATTTACATCGACCTTGCCAAGGTCAACAATGATCATCGTCCGGAATTTCTTCGATTTTTCCACTTAATAATTGCTGCTTTTCTCAACACTTTTGAATTGCCATCTTCGCACAACTGTTGTGGTAATATTTTTCACAGTTTGAACATTTAACTCTCGCGTTAACTGCAGAACTTTTGCAAAATTCACAGAGAACTCCTATAGGCGGTTTATCGTTCGCCATGTTGCCAGTTAATCCCTCCCTAATAGGGTTAAGTCATATCTATGACGACACAAGGATTGTATTTGTATTTGTACATGTGAGTGGGCCCACTGCGAACCTTGGTCTATTATGGCTCACATTTGTGGCTTCCACTATGCCAGAGGTTCGATCCTTTTCATGAAATGGAACAGCTGTCTGGGGTCGATAGTTTTCAAATCTGCAAGTGTGATTTGAAAATTCCCAAAGACTGTTTGTCTGGTTCTTTCCATTGCTGGACAGTGGAATACAACATGCTCCATTGTTTCTTCGACCTCCAAGCACAAGCATCATTTCGTTTTTTCGGGGAGCCCTCTCTTGTTCATGTGGCTTCTTAGCCCACAATGGCCAGTATATATTCCAACTACAGCCTGTACCTGCTGTCGGCCAAGTTGATGAAGTTGACCAGTTCTCACTCCTGATGGCAGATTCACCGCCAACTTTGAATGAGTTAGGCCTGATAACTCTTTTCTTTTGTCTACAAATTGCTTTTGTGTCCACCTGGAGAGGGCTTCTTTAGCTGTGTTACAAGCTATTCCCAGTACTGGTTCTGGTCCTATGAAAGCCCTTGCGGCCGCCTGCTTCGCATGAGTATGAGCTTTTTCGTTGCCTTCATATCCTGTATGTCCAGGTGTCCAGATCAGTGTAAGGTTATTTTTTCTACCTAGTTTGGCGAGTAGTTCCTGGCAGTTCCATACTGTCCTGGATGAATAACGGCTAGATTTAAAAGCTTTTAAAGCCGCTTGACTGTCCGAGAAAGTTTTGATTGACTTTCCTTTCCAGTTTCTATCGATGAGCCAATGGCCTTAATTTCAGCCTGAAAAATGGTTGCATGTTTGCCTAAGGAATACTTAAGCTTAATCTTACCATTTTGATTCCATGCAGCGGCTCTGTACCATCATTGGTCTTGGAGCCTTCAGTGAACCAACTATTCTTTGTTATTCTCAGATGTTCCCAGTATTTTGCCCATTCGTTCCTCTCTGGTAGGAGGACATCATTAGGCATGGTAATAGTGGTAGTTTTGGAAGGCATAACATCTGATGGTAGACCCAGCACACTGTCCTGCTCATTGGCATTTTTCAGCCTGTTGGGCACCATGATGATCGCCTGCGGATTGTTGATCACCGCATGTGTCAATCTATACGTCGGCGTCGCCCATCTAGCCTTCTTCTCCAGTACTATTTGAAGAGGTAGCAGATTTAGAAGACAGTAAAACGTTGCCGTGGGATCCGCATTCCAGTTAAGTATTTTACCTAAGTTAATTCCCAGATACTTCACTGTATTCGCAAATGGGATAGTTTCTCCTTTGAGTGAAGGTGGTCTTAGGTTTTTCCAGCCTTTTCTTCCTTGTGAACGGTACTATAACTGTTTTGTGTGGGTTCACAGGTAGTTGCTCCCTTTCACACCAGTCATAAACCACGGTTAGCACCTCTTGCAGATCCTCTGAGATAGTTCTTTGCGAGTTGCTTCTAATCTATATTATTAGATCATCCGCGTATGCCTGCACCTCCGCATCCCACAGCGAGAGGACCGCCAACAGACCATCCATCAGGAGAGACCACAGAAGGGGCGACAGAACCCCGCCCTACGGACATCCCCTAACAGCCCTGAATCTGTAGCTCTCCCCCTGTAGGGTTATTGTGCTTACTCTGCAATTTAATATACTTCTATCTATGATGATCTAACACAAGGGTTAGATCATTATAGTACTTACGATCAGCTATCCAAAGATATACATGTTAGATGTTCTGATATATAATCGAACATCGAAACAATACATGGCGTTTAGTTAAAAATAAATGCATTGATCGATTTTATCTTTTAGTAGAGTGCCATCGTCGATGCTGTATCTCCTCTAATAGAGGTGACTCATATTCTAAACGCGTTAGGTTATTATAACACTTACGTGATTGGCTATTCAGCGAATAGAAGGCGTTTCATTAAAAAATGCATTGACTTGTTTTACCCATTAGTAGAGTGCGAACGCCGGTTTTATGCTCCCCCACACTCCATTGTGAGCTCATATCCGAAATTGGTGACAACGCGAGGGTTGATCTATCTATAGAAACAGTTTAATGGTGTCAGCTTCAAAGCCACGTATCAGACTTAAAAACTATGTCTGGCACGATTGGCGGGGGTGTACATCTATTTATTTTTTCATCAAATACGTCACTGAAGTGAATCGAAATATTCCTCCTTTCTGATTTTCATCGAGCCTAATCTTCTATGGAAAGAAAAATAGTTATTTTGGGAATATTTTAGCAGCTCAATTTTATATTATCAAAAAACAGTATTGCAATTTCTAGATTTCTGTTAATAGAGTAAACCATCATAATAATTGTAGTTATTTTCCTATAATATATGGTCGGTCGTTATCCATCCGCAATCATAGCTCATTAGAAATAAAACGATATTCGCTGCGGAACAGACGTTATTACAGTAGCGATTTAAACACAATTTTATAAGGTTGTTGCTCCCATGCAGTAGAGTCTGCAGACCTCTATTTTCATCTTTAGTCTTTCTCTATCCTTTTGCTTGAAATCGAAAGGTGAGTTTTTAAATGATTCTTAATTGAGTTGATAGATATATACCTATTTTAT
>MU195234.1:210-16352 GCA_016904865.1 Pissodes strobi | reverse complement strand
TTATAATTTATATTAAAATTCTTTGCAGAAGCTACCAAATTATTTCTAACAAGTATTGCATTGTTTCTTTTCTGGCTGAGAAATTTACAATATTATAGCCACTAATGTAAAGTTTACTAACTTCGAAGTATTTTAACCAATGTTCTGTCACACAGATGACATCCAAGTCTTTATCAATGATAAATGATTCTAGTTCTGCAGTCTTGCCCCTGAGTGACCGAACATTGATATTGAAAATTCTTAAGTACCTTTTATTATCCGATGTGCAACGCAGCCCATCTACATGTTTTTTCCCTCCAGGGGCTTCCTTAGAGGTACTATCCTTTTGAGGTTTAAAAATTTATTTACCAGTACTCCCTTTGGCCAGAAATCTGCATCAGGCACATTAATTTCTGCATCTGCAGGGACCCCTAGCTTAAAACAACCATAGCGGAGATTTTTCTTGGTTTTAACCTTCTCACAGTCACAGTCAAGGATGCCATTTTTATATAAATAGGCTTTTATATCCTCTGGGTTTGTGTCCATCGACAGTCGAAACAGGAACAGACAGGAATAATTTTTAAAAGGAACAGCTTTCAGGTTCCCATAGTTTTCTCTTTTGCCTTCAATGGCCCCAGGCCTAGTTTTCCATCCTTCTGTGTCTTGTCCATCGGTATCTGTTGGTGATTTTGGTGCCGCGGCACTCTCGGCGTCTTTTTTTGCTTCATTATTTTCCTGGGTTTTGGAGTCTCTTTGTTTTGTCTCCGACTTTATTATTTGTTTTTGCTATCAAAGTCAAAGTCACCAAGTCTTCTTCTCCTTTTCTCTGTGTTGTGTTTTTGTGGCCAGATAATTGTGGGTGGTCGCGGTCTGTGAAACCTGGCTGTATGTTGCTTGGTCGGGGTCATCTGACGAAGGTCCATTCGTTTGAACATCGCTCTCACTCCTGGTTTGGGTTGAGCCCTTCCTGCCGTGAATTTTACTACTTCCATTATGACGTTCGTCGGTCTGGTCTTTAGGCACTCCAATGTTTATGTTTTGATTTTTTTCGATGCTATCTAATCTGTTTATGAGGAGTTTTTCCATAGCTTTCATCCTTTGCTGCAGAGAATGAAATTTCTTTTCCAAAACTTTTGCAGCTCAAACATTTTAAGCATGTTTTCAAGTTCCTGAGATTTTGCTTCACTTACGGCCAAGCTTACGGCATTATTTGTATCCTCACCGCGGGAAGCGCTTGCACATGCTGGACACAAAACAAGGCCTTTGCTGCCGCTTACTACCATTAGCCCTGTTATTCTTGAAGCACATGAAAGATGATATGGTATTTTACACGAATTACACCTTTCTTTCCACAGTACTTTTATAATACTTGCACTTTTTTTTTGTCATCGTCTAAACACTCGTCTTGACTCGACGCCATCTTGCGGTTACATCGCAGGCGAAGCCTGATCCAAAACGAGTTCCATATTTTAACTTGGGGATTTTCCGACTTGTGCCGTCTACAAGTTGGTGGCGCCTTAATTAAATCCAGTATGCAAACACGTGGCGCATACCATTCTTCTGAGGTTTTCCCATTTGCATTTAAATTTCAGTCTCCGAATTAAAAAAGCCTAACTACTTACGTAACAGACAAGCTTTACAACTTTAAGAGAAAAAGAGCAAACTATGGTATGTATATGGCAATCTTAGTTTTTATTCTAGTCCTTTACTTATTATTATCAGTAAAGGTTCATTAATGAGGAGAGCAATACGAGGAATATGAAATTCAATAACATGCAAAACAAAGACAAGCTAATAAAATATTTACGTTTACATAGGAAGTAGGTACATTTAGATGTTTATGAAGCTCAAGAGAGAATAGCGTTCCAAATAGAAAAATCAGGCCAACTGTAACATATAAACCGAAGACGTATTGGATGGGAAGGCAAATGTCAACCGGTCTATCGGGGGGATTTTCGGAATAACCTATTCGACTATTGACGACAGGTAGAATCAATGTAATTCCCAGAGGGAAAGTAATGTAATAACGTTGCCAGTTTCTCCAAGCAATGCATTGATTTTTACGAAATAGCCTCTGTCCACGCTCTAGCACAAGAAGCCTGTAATATTTAATTGACGTAGCGCTTAGTATTGGTTTATGCACTCTATATATAGCTGTTACATATTTTTATAACAAGCATCAAAAAGGCATCAAATATATATTACAATTAATTCATTGGCAAGACGCAAAGAAAATTAACTAATTTCGCTCTAGTTGCATCCGGCTGATACGGGGCTTTCACGATTGACGGTATTTCTTTCTCCCACAATTATACTTGCTCGTATGAATATTGTATTCAAGAGCATCAGGTTTATTCCGTTTAAGATACGGTAGTTCTTGATCTATTTGGCTCTCTTTGTATATGTAAATAAGTTTTTCTGTTCTTTTTATGCTACACAAGTATTTAAGGTTGAAGTTGTTTAGTTCAATTGGCATTAAGTCCAATTTAGTGACTCTACGAAGATGAATTACTTAAAAAGTCAACATTTTCAGGGCAAATCTGCCTTATTTTAAAAAAAGGGAATTTAAAACTGAACATGCAGTAAAATTACAAAAGTTAAGTTTTAACAGTAGGTCAAGCTTTGAATATCATAAATCGACTGATGTGGAAACAACTTACCTCTGGCCCCTCGGAAGGATACTTGAATATCAGTTCTCCGTTCGGCCCGCTTTTTCTCAAGTTCAGATTACAAGCAGGTGTTCTAATGAATTTCCAGTTTCCCTCAAAAAATAGCGTGTTGAAATCATCCGAAGCATTCATGCTGGTCACGTCGAATCGCAATTCCACGACACTCGACGAAGAGATATACGTATACGGAAGTAGTCGATGCTTGTCAAGTCCGCAAAGGCAGTCTCTGGGGGCAAGAATTATTGACAGAAATGGTCCTAAATAATATAAATTGTATGTTGGCTAAATATTAAATTCATTAGCCAACGCCGAAAGATATTCGGTTCGTTGCATTGTTACACTCAATGTTGACGTACATAATAGATGAAAGTAAGGTAGCATTGTTACATTTGAAAAAATTAAATGGGCAATAAGGGAATTCTAGCCTTATAAGTCCCCCGGACCAGATGGAATCTACCCAGTTCTGCTGCAGAAAGGGCAGGATATACTAATGCCACACATCCGCAAGATACTCAGAGCATACATAAGGGGGGGGGGGGGGGGGTCACACGCCAGCGATATGGGCAAAGGCAAAGGTCGTTTTGACAAAAATAAGCAGGATACCTGGCCAAACGCCAAAGTCATGCAGACCAATAAGTCTAACTTCATTCCTGCTTGAAACACTGAAAAAAGTAGTCGATAGGTATATCCCCGACATTCTCTCAAACAAAACACCTTCACGAGCGTCAATATGCGTACCAACCAGGAAAGTCTACAGATTTGGCCCTGGACGATCTAAATAGGCTCCTGATGAAGGCAATATACGATAAGGGAGTGGCACTAGCCACCTTTCTGGACATAGAGGGTGCTTTCAACAACGTTCCAACCAAATGGCTGGTTAAAGCACTCAAACACAAAGAAATTGCCCCAACCATGTGCAACGGGATCCAAATCTACCTAGAGTATAGGACAATAACTGCCACTATAGGTGCGGAAACGGGTACGGCGCGGGTGGGGTGGGGGTGCCCCCAGGGAGGGGTCCTATCACCACTACTGTGAGCCATTCTGGTAGATAGTCTACTAGACAAGATGGAACATGAACGATACTTCTGCCTATGCTACGCAGACGACTTAGTCATAGAAGTCAGAGGAAGGAACATAGGCTATGTTTCAACAAGAGCACAAAAGGCCTTGCATAGTAAGCCAATGGTGTGAAGAGGAGGATCTGTCGGTTATCCGCTGAGGACCATAATAGTCCCATTCACAAAGAAAAGAGCACTAAAGGATCTGAAAAATCCAATGCTCAGCGGGATAATAATTCCCTTTTCCAAGGAAGTCAAATACCTAGGTGTCACTTTTGACCAAGGTATGACTGGGGGACCAGAAATCAAGAATTGCACTCGGCAGATGCAGGCGGGAGAAACTGGGGACTGAGCCGCGAATTAAATCTCTGGTTGTACAGAAAGGTGGGAAAGATCCATGCTAACATATGGCCTGGGGCATAAAGGCCACGCCAACAGGTGCAAACAGGCACAAAGGCTGGCATGTCTGTGCGTCTCGGGGGCGATGAGTACAACTTCAATTGCAGCACTGAAAGTCCTGCTAAATCTACCTCCATTACATATCCTCATACAGGGGAATGTAAGATTGGTACAATACCGGCTCAAGCAAGGCAACAAGCTCATCATTGAATGGGAAAGGCCTACAAGCTGGAAACTAGAGGACAGCGAGGAGATCAAGTATCTCTTCGAAATGTTATCAGACGAAAAAACCACCTCCTATGGGTTTGGGATCGGTAGCAATTGTAGGCGGAGAAGAATGGGAAGGGAGCCTCCTATAAAAGCGGACCAAGCATGGTATACCGACGGCTCTAAGACCAGTAAAGGGGTGAGAGCCGGGGTCCACGGACCAAGGTGAAATATCCCCATAAATATGGGCAGTCAAGCCACGGTGCTCGAAGCAGAGGTCGCGGCAATTCAACAATGCGCCATGGAGATAGAGAAATTGAACATTAGAAAACAGAGGGTAGTGATATCCTCCGACAGTCAGGCCACCTGAAAAGCAGTTAGTGCACACAAGGTCAGATCCAGACTAGTTAAAGACTGTATAAGTGTCCATGAAGAGGTCGGTCGTAACAATAAGCTTACTATTGCGTGGGTTCCGGGACATGAAGGCCATCAAGGCAACGAAAAAGCCGACAAACTTGCAAGTAAGGTTACGTTGGTACTTTGCGCCCTACTGCGGGATAGCAGGAAGAGTCTTCAAAACAGCAGTTAAAAGCTGGATAGATAAACAATCTCTAAACTGGTGGTTACAAACACCGGGGCAACTACAGGCCAAACAGTTCATAAAACACGGCTCCCCAAAATTCATGGCGGATCTACTTAAAAGGAGTCGCAAGACGATAAGAATATTAGTGGGTCAGCTGACGGGGCACTGTACAACCGACCGACATATAGAAAAGATCGGCGTGGCAGATAATAGCCGTTTCAGGTTCTGTCAGGAGGAGGAGGAAACTCCAAAACACGTGTGGTGCGAGTGAGAGGCTCTCTGCAGGCTCAGGTATGCAAGGCTACAAGAAATCAAACCAGGACCTGCAAGATATAATATAGTGGAGCCGGTACTCCATTTGTGGAGTCTGATTAGGAGGACCATACTGGATGAGGTCCTCTAAACATGGAGGAGTGCTACAATAAACCTGCATAGGTTGCAGTGGCAGAGGCATGTACCAGCGCCAACTCCCTTCAATTCTATTCTATTCTAAGGTAGCATTCGTACATTACTTTCTCATATTATAGATATTTCTCTCAATAACATAAGTTCAATACCGGCTTGAAAGTAATGATGTAAAACAAATGCTGGTGTGTACTTAAGACCACACGACATAGGTGAGAATTTCAAAGAGCATAAAAAACTGTATAAGAAATAGCATTTATCTATCAAGTCATAGTAAAACGTCTTGACAACAACTGGGAGCCGCATTACTTAAAATGTCCCAAAATGCAATAAAAGCAAAGCTATTCAAACTTGCAAAACTGCCGATGTACGATAAACCTGGACATTTTTGCGGGTTTTCTGCATGTTTCACTATAACATCGATTTTCTCGTATTTCCCGATCTAGTACGGAAGATTGTTATGCAACTTTTTTATAACAGATGCATTGAGGTTTAGGAATCTGAGATTGTCTTTGTTTGAAAATAGTTACGCATAACGTGGGCCTTCTCAGAGCAGAATTTATAAACTGATGCATCAGAAAGTTTGTACTTCTGTACCTCTGAAAAATTCCGCTATTAATCATCTTTATCTTTATCAGAGGTACGGAAGTACAAACTTTCTGATGCATTTGACTAATTCACCTAATGTACACAGGTCAAGTAGTAGCCAATAATTACTATTGTATAGTACTGCCTATCTCCGATAAATTTAGTACGTTTGGAGTAGATGGCGCCGCCCCGGCTGCAACATACTGCTGGTTGTATTTATAAACTGAAAAAAAATTAAATCGATTTTAGGTAATCCTACCAAATTTTAAATTATTTTGCACCATTGATCCCTTCAATCACGTCACGTGCGGCCCCCATTCATAACTGGAGCCCTCTCAGAACTCAGAACAGTATTTATCAACTTAAAAAAATAATAATCGATTTTAGATAATTCTATAAATTCTAAACTATTACTAGGATGCAGATAATTATTCAATGGTATTGTGAATAAAACTCTGTTGTAGTTGTATACAAAGTGTTAAAAGATGGGATGGGGTGTTAACCAAATTAGCTTAATCTTTAAAGGGATTGATCTAAGATTTATCAGCATCAAGCTATGTTAAATAGAGAGAAAGGCAATATCAAGCTAAAATATGATTCATTTGATTTTTCAGTAAAAATGTAATGGAAACCAATTACAATACATGCAAAATCATCTGCACCATAGTAGCTATTTTTAAGAGTGAAAATCTTTCGCTGTTTTTTTTTGTCGTTTTAGAATATTTTATATTTAATTTTGTAAAATGAAGCCCGTTCCGTTCCATGTTCAACGGGAATACCCACATTCATTTCCTGCTTCTCTATCACGCACATCAATAACGTGAGCAATTACCTCACGTACGCCGCTTCTAATTGTTACCCCCTGTTTGTTCGTTATCGTCGCTTTTATTTATATACAAATTTAAAGAAAATCGCGAATATGATCTACGTTTCGGCAATAGGTGGAAACGTCCAATCACAGTGGAACAACGCGAAGTTTATTAAGTCATCGCGAGGTTTAGTTTAACTGGCGCACATTATGTTCGGTTTGCGATGAGCGGCAAATTATTACAGCGTATAATTTTGATTTTGCAGATATATAGTACTGTCCTCGACTGATTGTTTAACCGCTGAAGAGAATATAACTAGCGAAGTACACAATGGACTAAATATATGTTACAAAATATAAATAAAATTAGATATTCTATGTGTATTAGGAATATCTTACCTGGGAATCCCAGGCACATCATTCCAAGGCACCTCGAAAAATCTCAGAGTAGCAGTAACGTTTCCTGCGCACTCCATTTTCTCGGTGTCTTTGTTCAGCTTGGTATCACAATTTCTGTTCCTTATCCGGACATCCGTCAACGTTATCTTAATTTTTTCACCTTTTTGAGCTTCAAAACGATAAACGCAACTGAAACAAATAACGAACTTTTTACATATAGTGCGAAATCCGAAAGCAACATTAATAACACTAAATGCATACTCTACAATTTCTGAAATTTATTTTAAATTAAATTTCTGAGAAAGTCGGTTACCTACAGCTTAATTTATCCCGAAATAGAAGACATTTTTTCGATATGCTTGGAAAAAATCAAGATGGTATTACCAAATCCATCACATTCAGCCTCAGAAGTCCGTTAAGCATTGCCCTAGAAGCTAGACGGAAGAAGACTGTTAAGAAGAGAAATGTCGTGAAAAGAAAAGTATTGAATGAAGACTCAACCGACGAAGAAAATGAAGACGCGACGATGACGAAATTTCTGATCATGATATTGATTTGTAGGAGAAATCGATCCACCACCACTACTAGACAAGCTTAATGAAGAGCCAGAAGTTGGCGATTTTATTTTGATTGAATTCATTAACAAAAATAGATTTGTCACATAGCTAAAGTATTATATAACAGGGATAAGCAAAGTAAAATTTCTGAGAAGTCGGTTAAGTATGATAGTGTAATGATCCGGAGGCTCGAGAATAATTCTAATTAATTTATTTAATAAGTTAATTCATAGTTTTCAGCAATCAAGCAAAAAATAAATTAAGTTCAGTTCTAGTTTGCCGGTGAATAAAAATTACTAAACTAAGCTTTGAACTAAATGCCAGAATATAATATGAAGAAATAGAAATAACACCCATGTTGATTCAAACTTAAAATGGAAACGCAAGTTATGAAATGCTCGACCCCGGCTAAAGTTAATTTAAATCGCAACTTATGCGGAAAGGAAAAGCCAGGAAATGCGCCAAAATAAGATCTAGCATACTAGCAAATAGAAAATAATTACTATGGAAAAATAATTCCAATAACTGGCAGGTTAATTCTCGGCCGTCTGCATTATAACGCGTAATCGAATGAACCACCTGTAACACTCTTGAACAAATAATTGCGCATTAGACCGAGTTTAGGGTCCTTGCTCCAAACCTTGGAAGGTGGGCGGTTCGAAAAGGCGGCTAATAAGAAGCCAAAGTTTGGAATGCGAACACCTGTCGATTTGACCAAACAATTTTAATTACCCCATTTAGGAAACGCGGCAGCATTAAAAGCTAAACTTGAAATGTAAAAATCATGTTAACAGCAATAATCAAATTATAATGACTTAAATATTATAGAGCGGCATAATAATATCGAGACTGGAATTTATAAAACATGTAAACAAATGTTAATTGCCCATTAAAATAAGCCGGACACCTGCAAATTCCAGAGGTTCCAGGCGAAAAACAATCCCTGGAAGAAGGTTTAAAAAGAAAAATAGCTCGGAAAGAAGGGCAATATGGCAAGATTCTTAAATGCGAATAATAGCGACAAAATAATCTTCAAGCGCGATATTTAGTTTTCACGCAGGTAGTCTGGAAATAATCTGCATATAATCTTCGGCTGTCTAGTTAGTTAAATATTTATATTTAGCTTTCAATTATAATACTAAAAAATATTTTGTATTTTGGGTGCAACAAAATCTGGAGGATATGTAAAATGTGCTATCTATCATGATTACCTGATATTTCTAGAACCACCACGTCCATATAAAAAAATATCGCCTGGAGAACGAAATTTTTGTTGAGCTTCGTTGTTGAGGGCACCAAATTTTCGGGAACATGGCCCGTCTCCATAAGACTCTCCATCCAAGTGCAAGTCTACAAATTCGTAGAGGGCTTTAAAACTGACAGGTCTGCAATACATAGAAGTTTATATAATTAATAGAGAAACTGTAAGTAAGGGATAATAATAAATCGTTAAAGAATTTGGAATAAACAAACATTAGAGAAGCAAAGTTTCACCTTTATTTGTTGCTAACAAAATATGATGCTACTGTATAGTGTTAGACTCCAAAGAAATGACGATGTGCCGTCATCACTACCTGAAGATTTCACTGTGTTGATTAAATTTTGAAATATTTCAATTTGCCCGTCTACTTTCCAGTATTTCTCTTCAATATAACGAACGTGCTTAACGAATGATTTCCAATTTACCTCCGATATTGAGTCAAACTCTTCTAATGTAAGTTTATTATAATCTTTAATTGAAAGTTCGTTGGTGTTATGCTCCCGTATATACCTTTTCACTACTACCCATGCGAGTTCAATAGGATTCAGATCTCGCGCATACGGAGGTAGACTTAAAAGCGTATGACTACGTGTTGGGGAAACACCGCGACATGTGTACTAACTTTCGCTTTTTACCGTATAGTTTGGTAACACCCTGTATGCCCGTAGTATGATTGAGTCATAATTCAAACCCAACTGGATTTATTTCACCCCAGGTAAACAGCAAATTTGGGCATATAAAGTATTGTATTTCAGTTACTCCTTAGTCCGAACCTGGATTGTCGGTAAAATAGATTGCGTTATAAGCAACAATCGCTGGAAGCAAGCTGTCGCTCTTTTAAGGAAATCGTTATTAATCGTTCTTAATTTAATATATCTTTCTCTCCGTCAATGTTGTGTAAACAACAATATGTCAAATAAAGAAAGAACATGTTTCTACCCTCTCAAATACATTCGCTCCCGCGCAATTTCCCGCTTTATTCTCCCTGCCGCGTCGGTGAGAAAAATTAGATTTTAGTGCCTTACAAACACTAAACCGTGATGCATCGATCCAGTCATCGCTCTGCATGAATTTGTCGCTAAGTACATTTACTCAGTTGTAGCTCTGGTTGACGCCAAGATATTTAGTAGTTTTTCTCATTGTGTTTGCACAGATATTTAGAAAATATTTGCTGTACTCTGTTCTCTTGTCGAATGTTGGATAAAGAACTCTTTTGGGCGTTTTAACACATTTTCTAGAGACAATACGAATCGTAGCGACTTCTGTTGAAGATAGAAGAAGCTAAAATGACGGATGGAAATTAGTAGTAGACAAATCCATTCCGGTACTCGAGATTCGAATCAACTGTTTGAAGTCTTATCTATATCCCTGGCAAAGTTAAATCGAGAGAATCGAAGAAGACGTAAAGTACAAGGTATTTAGTGTGAACGAAAGCAGTTAGTTTAAATACAAGAAAGTTCGATTAAAGTCAGTAAAGAAAGAAGTTATATAGTTCATTTTAGATTTAGATAATCAAGAAATTTTGTTAGATATTAATAATAGTTAACCATATGTACAGTACCTATTTAGTTATATGTCTGAAAGGATGAACGCTTGAAAGTAATTTCTAACTACTTTTAATTTGTATATATTAATTATATTTAATGAAAATTAATTCTAGCATTATTAAAGTACGTAATACCTAGAATACATGTTTCAATTCACACCCTATGAAGAAAAACCCCATCACCCTATTTTAATACAGTCCACTAATTAAAGTGGTTAATTATAAAGTTAATTACCACCCCCACCTTTGTGGTCATATAAATGATTTAAGAAATAATTGTTTATACCGACCACTACGTAAAAGGGCGTTAATTCTATAGTTTTTTTTATCTATCTATTATCTATCAAATTAGGAATTGTTCATCTTAATCCAAGAGAATATATGATATTTTCTAGAGTATTTAGTTGGTACCTTTATATACATGAGAATGATTCAATACCACGACTGATTCTGGAGGAACGTTAGGTAGAGCTTCCTATAAAGTATTTTTCAAAAATTATCTCTATTCATCTGTCCATGATAGTCTCTAGTTGTTTGTCCCGAGCGAAAAATTAAAGCAGCACCTGGAACAAAGCTAGCTTCGTGGGCTTTGTTCCACCACAATTATCCGGCTTCTAAAGCGGATTTTGTGAATAATACGCGTTGTCAACATTTCTTCACTGTCATACTATTATCTGGCCTGGTCTCGTCTAGATACATAATATTTTCTTGCCTGTATTACCTTATAATTGAAAGGCACTTAACACGCTAATGAAAAATACTGGGGTTTTCAATGTTCGTTTATTTTGACACTACACACGCCAAATAAACGACGACAAGTACAGTTTTGCAGGTCGGAGATCTTTAAATTTAAGTAAACATCTTCTATTGTCCGTCGAATTACTTGAAAATCGATCATATATCTTTGTATAATGATAGCGGTCATTGCCTGGAGATATAGAGGGTGTGGAAGGTTTTGAGCGATCACTATGTTCTTTTCGAATTTTTGTAGCACTACTTTCAGAAACACCGTGTAAAAAAGCCCGTTCCGTTCCATGTTCAATAGGAATATCTAAACATTGTTCCTGCTTCTCCATAACACACATCAATAAAGCGAGCAATTACCTTACGTGCGCCGCTTCTAATTATTATCCCCTGTTTTTTTCGTTATCGTCACTTCTATTTATATATAAATTTAAACAAAATCGCGAATATGATCCACGTTTCTGCAATGGGTAAAACACGTACACGGTGATCATTTATAATGTCCCCCCCTCTTAACTTTTTTGTTTTTCGCACTAGACAAAAATGTTAAATACAAAAGTTGTGCAGAATAATGTAAGCTATTTGCAGAATACATTTATATATATACAAGGTGTTGCAGAAATGAGTGACAGGTTAAAGTTATATCTTTTTAAATGAAATACCCTGTTTATTATTAATTTTTTAGAATCTCCTAAAAATCCTGAATATATTTTCTATAACATGTCCTATACCTAAATGTAACAGTTTTCGACATATTCGCATTTTAACTAAGCGGTTACATTCAAAAATAAATAGTATAGATTTCAGTTCTTAGATGGCCGTGAATTAGGCAACTACAATACGAGACCACTATTTAAAATGCGAATATGTCGAAAACTATTACCTTTAGGTATAGGACATGTTATAGAAAAAATATTCAGAATTGTTATGAGATCCCAAAAAATTAACAATATACAGGGCGTTTCATTTAAAAAAATATAACTTTAACCTGTCACTCATTTCTGCAACACCTTGTATATATATAAATATATTCTGCAAATAGCTTATATTATTCTGCACAACTTTTGTATTTAACATTTTTGTCTAATGCGAAAAACAAAAAAGTTTAGAGGGGGGGACATTATAAATGATCACCGTGTACAATCACAGTGGAACAGTATGAAGTTTATTAAATAATCGCGCGATTTCGTTTAATATTTAACTTGGACACACTATACCTGATTTTCGATGAGCGGCAAATTATTACAGCGTATAATTTTAATTTATCTAGGCCACTGTTCCATATCTTTAACTTGTGTTTCTCTAGTGGGAATTTTCAGGGTTTCTGGAACTCCCATATTCAAAGCGGGAGTTCGGTCAACTGTGTGGTCTCCACACTACAATGTCCATGGGAACGCACTTGAATGTGTTCAACACAAATTTATAAAACATATAGCGTATAAACTTAATCTTGCAGAATACTCTGATGAAGAAATACTGTCCCAACTAAACTTGTTACAGATATTAGAGCGTCACCAGAGAAGAGATCTTTTGACGTTCTATAACATTCTTCACCATTCTGCACCTGAGCTTTTAAATCAAATTGTCCTTCATGCACAATCAAGAGCAACACGCTCAACTTTTAGTTTTTCTGATCCTAATCACAGAACTAACTAAGGGTACAACTCTTTTATCTCCAGAGCATCCAGACTGGCTAACAGTCTCTATAATTTGGATTTTTTTTACCTCACATCCTCAGTTCCTAAAGCAACTTCAGCTTGTGTAATTTTAATAACTGTGATACAGCAGGAACGTCAAACTGGTGAGAGCAGTTTGATTACGGGAAGTGACGCCCCCACCATTCCGAGTTGCCACGGGATATGGCGCATCAAATCCCATCGCCCTCCTCCATGCTGGAGAACACCAAAGTACAAAGTCTGGGGCCGATCAATGACAGTTTGTGACATTGTATTGGCTGGCAGGAACGTCAAACTGGTGAGAGCAGTTTGAGTACGGGGAGTGACGCCCCCACCATTCCGAGTTGCCACGGGATGTAGCCCATCAAATCCCATCGTCCTCCTCCAGGCTGGAGAACACCAAAGTACAAAGTCTGGAGCTGATCACTGGGTAGTGACCCAACAAACCCCATTTTTACCCCTGTCAGACTAGGGACCGCCAAAGAAATGAGTCTGAGCCCTAGGTGGTAGATGCCTAAGCCTACTCGCATCGTCCGGTGAAAGACCACCCCACCAGAATTGGGAAGCGCTAAGTGGTTTTCACAAATCACGTTCCGCTTCCGCGCTGGTGGTCCCGGGTTCCACAGTAGGAATATATGGACATGATGGTGCTTCCAGGATCAAAATATTCCGGAAGTAAACTCCCTGGCCATTCGGATCTCCGGGCGCTGGGTGGCCCTGGGAGCCCTTCATTCCGCATTTCACAGACAGCAAAGATACCGAACCAATTTAGAATAGATTTCTGCAACATAAGAGGCCTAAATACAAACATAAATTCGGTACACCAACATCTACAAGCAAATAGACCACACATATTAGCCCTTACAGAAACACAAGTATGTTCTACAACAACAACAGTGAACTACCTCTATCCTGGTTACGACTTACATACCCGATTTAGATATAAGTTCGGAATATGCCTTTTTGTCCAAAGCGACCTTTCATGTCACCGCGAGGAAACACTCGAACCGAACAACCTTGACGCCATGTGGCTCAAGTTCACCGCCAAGGGATTAACCAAGTTTATATGTTGTCTCTATCGCCCTCGGAGCGATAGAGCCTACCAAAGCTTTTTCACAACACTAGCTACCACTTTTGACTCAATACAGGTCGATCACCCCAGTTCAGAAATAATCGTTCTGGGAGACTTCAATGCCCACAACACCAACTGGCTCAAACATCACAACAAGACCGACAACGAAGGTAGAGAAGCTGAAGCATTTGCCATCAGCTGCGGGCTTACTCAACTTGTAGACGAACCAACTCGAATCTCAGAGAGGGGCGAATTCGCCGCCCTCCTGGATCTTTTTCTGACCAGTACAAGGTTACAGTTGGTCCGCCATTAGGTACTTCCGACCACAAACTTATTACAACGGTTTGTGAATTGCCACCCATAGAGAAGGATCCACCATTGCCTCGCAAAATCTGGCATTACAATTCTGCAAACTGGGACGATCTAAGACAGTTCTACCTAGATTTTCCTTGGCTCGACGTCTGCTTTGCCACTGACGACCCGTCAGACTGCTGCGAAGAGATCATGCAAGTAATCTCCTCAGGAATGGAAGCATAAATCCCAAATTCCATCAAGTTACCATCAAAAGGAAAGCCCTGGTTCGACAAAAGATGCGAAACAGCTGTAGGAAGGAAACAGCAAGCCTATAAGTACTGGCAGCAAAATCAGACCGCTGAAAATCGCAATTATTTTTATCGAAGCGAGAAACGAGTGCAAGCGTGTGATCGAAGAAACTAAGGACAAACACAATCAAAGGATCAGGAATAAACTTTTGCAATGCCCCAGTAGTTCCAGGAATTTCTGGTCGGTAGCAAAGGCAGTAAGTAACAACTTTACAAAAACGTCTCTCCCGCCTTTGACGGACGAACGTGGCATGACGGCGACTACAGCCAGGGAAAAAGCAAACATACTCGCCAAAATGTTTTCATCGCACTCTACCTTAGACGTGCCCCAAGGCAAGACTCTCCCCACCATACCGAACATCAACACTACCATGGCAGAAGTCAAGTTTTCTCACCGTGATATTCGCAAAATCCTTGAAGAACTAGATACGCAAAGGGCATCAGGACCGGACGGAATACCTGCCATCGTGCTAAAGAACTGCGAAAACGAATTAACTTTTTTTTCTCTTTCTTACAGAAAAGGGATTTACCCATCCTCTTGGAAAGTCGCTCGAGTGCAACCTGTTCCAAAAAAAGGCAAGAAAACCACGCCCTCAAACTATCGCCCAATTGCCTTGCTTCCAATAATCTCCAAAGTCATGGAACGTGTAGTCAATCAGCAACTACTCAAATACCTCGAGCACAACAGAATAATCAGCGATAATCAATACGGCTTTCGCAAAGAGAGATCGACAGGAGATATTTTGGCCTATGTCACTCATATATGGAGTAGGACAATTGAAAACTACGGAGAGTCTCGAGCGATTGCGTTGGATATTTCAAAGGCATTCGATAGAGTTTGGCATGACGGACTGCTCAACAAACTGCCGTCCTTGGGACTGCCCGCCTCACTCTGCAGCTGGCTGGCCAGTTTCCTTAAGAACCGATCCCTACACGTTGCAGCCGATGGACACATCTCGGACACATTCACCATCAACGCGGGCGTGCCTCAGGGCGCAATACTTTCACCAACTCTGTTCCAGAAGCTTGGTGCGCTATTTCGCAAAAAGAAGCTCTATACACCGCAGCAGTTGCTCTTGCTGTACAAAGCGCAAATAAGACCGTGCTTAGAATATTGCTCACATATCTGGGGTGCTGCACCAAAGCATACCCTAAAGCTGCTGGATTCCATTCAGAAGAGGGCTGTGCGTCTCGTCGGGGATCCGGAGTTGACCCGGAATCTGGATAGTCTGGAACATCGCAGACATGTGGCCGATATGTCTCTGTTTTACAGATACTTTCAAGGCAGATGTTCCCAGGATTTGGCCCGCATCATCCCGTCCCTGGCAACTCCTGTCAGACAGTCCCGACAGACGGCAGGAGCGCACCAGTTCGTCGTACAACTAGAAACACCTAGAACATCGCTTTACCAGAACTCCTTTGTCTGGCGCACTGCATCACTGTGGAACTCACTTCCAGGACATCTGTTTCCCACTAATTACAACCTACAAATATTCAAGAACCGTGTCAATCAACATCTTCGCACACACACCGCTCATCGAGCGCCATAGGATCTCCCTTTAGTGTGCCACTGCCATAAAAAAAAA
>JAEQML010071112.1:0-16352 GCA_016904865.1 Pissodes strobi | reverse complement strand
AACTACTGCAACGAAGTCAGGTCCATAGGCAACAAGCGGTAGAAGCGTATATGTGACAATATGTCCAATTTCTAAGCCAAACTTTCGTAATAAAAAGTTTTGTCGACGAAAACATTTTTCTTATGTCAGATGTGTCACTTAATTATCTTCACATAATTCAATAAATAATTCATTTAGTTACCAGATATTTTTAATTCCCGTCCAATTTCCTCCCAGGATGTCTGTCTCATATGCTTATCCCTGTAATCTCGGCATTTGACGTTGTATAAACAAACATTCATGCTCTCGCACCTTTTCAATAAGTAAGTCATCCATTTTAGGATCAAAATCGCATTAAAAATTACTGATTAAATTAACCGAATTCGCTTTTTGGCGCCTCAGTGCTCACCACGCGTGGCAACAAAAGTGTGGATTTCCACATGCCGCAGCATGCATGGAGTGTGACGTCAGCGTGGCGTGGAGTGATTTCCGTGCCGTTCGGTGTGTGTGTTTCTGGTCCATATAAAAGCATTGTTTTAGAAGCTTCGCACTTTTTGCATAGCACGCCACGGTACACGCTAGCTCGCAGAGTGGCGTGGCGTGTCGAAAGTGTGTTCCCGGATTTAAGGTATCTAAGAGCACTTGGACACTACACTTTGAACTACTTGACAGATTACTTAGAAACTTCACTCGAAGAACTTTGACAGACTCGACTTTTCTACTGTGGTTAATGAAACCCCTAGTCTTAGCAGTCGATGTGGCTAACCAAGTACTGGGTTTGGGGCAGGAAAAGGATTATAACTTTAGCAATCGTGTCACTAACCAAAAAACGGATTGAACCAAAAGCAGTCATGTGACTAACCCTGGAGCTGGTTTAGGTGAGACCAAAAGTCTGACGAACTGAAGGTTTGCCAGTGTATTTATATTAGAGAAATTGCTGATCATTGCATGCTTAAGGTTCATAATCGCTCCCGTTGACTGCTCGCGTTGTTTATAGTTTGCTTTTAATGTTTATTAAATAATTCCCAAGTTCAAGTTCAAACTTGGGACAGGGTGATAATTAGTTAATAGCTTTATGAATTATTATATTGCAGTAATTTTCTGTGTCCTGATTTACTGTATCGGAACTAAGCAACTTACGCAGCTGTAGAATTAAGTGTTAGGGACACATCAAGCTATAATTTAGCATATAGGCGGTATATTTTACTATTTACTTAAGTCTAATGGCCTTTTCTGTATGAGTGAATTATTTCATAGGATTAAATAACAAAACAATTCATGTATTGTAGATGTAAAAATGGTGAATGCATTCCAAAAAGATGGGTTTGTGATAATCAAAAGGACTGTCCGAGTGAAGAGGATGAGCTGAACTGTGAATATGCTGTTAATAAAACGTGTAATCCAGATGAACACACTTGTCCCGGAGGCCAATGCATATTAGTAAGTATAACTGGAACTAAAAAAGAGACCATTTTAACTAGGTACTAAACAAATCAATCAACACGACAATTACATATTCCTTAGTAGGAAGGATAAACAAATGTATAGGAACATTAAAAAAATTTAAATTAGACTTACCGTAATTAATTTGACACTAATAAATATTTATTAGATTTTTAAACATTTAATTTGTATGTAGTGATGACATCTGCAATGCAAGATATGTTATTTTTCGGGAGCAGTGTAGGTAAATAATTGACCTTAAAAAAGAGTTAGATTTGTCCTTTGAAATCCTCTGAAATTAAATCAACAATTGAAAATATAATATCAGAAAAATTAATAGAGTTTTTAATAGAAAATCCTATAGATTCTAAAATTATAGATTCGTTCTTAGCTTCTGCTTCTTTTGCTGCTATTTTCCACTATCCCGCTCATAGAACCTTTGTGAGATACAAATAAGTTCAAAATTTTAGTCCAGCTGCGAGCCTGTATGCAAATATTAGCGCTACTAATTTATCATGCATGAGGAATTCATGAGTTTCATGTGCCATCAGAAGGATGCTTCTCAATCTCCTCCATATTTCGAACAGATGAAATCTTTCTCTACACTTATAAAGGATTGGCACCTGGAATGCCACGTACGGGTACCAGTTAGGCTGAATGTGTTTCATTCTTTAAAGTGCTGTTGTTTTTAAAATTACTGTCTTCCTCAGCATTATTTTGGTCTCTCTGCATTCCTAAGCGCAATGTTTTGTTCCTTTCTGAGATTTTTTTTACTCAAGTCTTCATGGGCATTGGTAACCTACTTCTTAGCGAAGCTCAAAATCGGTTTCGACTTGACAACGGAATTTTCGCCTAGAGAGCGTGCAAGTTCGACAGCTGTCTCTTATTGATTTCCTCGCTATTTGGTACCATTAAGATAGCGCAAACCTCTGCTGGGAAGGCCACGACGTATCCGCCGAATGGGTCGACTAAAAACTTTTTGATCATCTTGGTGACATGGTGACTGAAATTCCTATTATTCCTCAGGTTTGAGGTCGTATGGTCAAGGCTACTTTTTATTCTTCAAGGGGAATTTTGTACTTACTTGTCAGAAAAGACACAAATACTGCTTATTATTGTTTAAAATATGACCAGCACTTATTATTGTTACCAAACAAAACACTGAAAATATTTGATATTTTTCTAGAAAACCTGGGTTTGCGACGGTTTGGATGACTGTCCTAATGGAGAAGATGAAGAAAAATGTGATATTGTCTGTGATGAAGCCAAGTTTGCTTGTACGGGACCGGGTACAAATGACACGGCAACAGTATTTTGTATAGGAAAAAAGCATAGATGTGATGGACAAAGAGACTGTCCAAAAGGAGATGATGAATTAGATTGTCCTTCAAAGAGGGACTGTGAACAAAATACAAAATGTGAACAGCGTTGTGTTACTTTTTCTGGTGGTAGGAATGGCTGTGGTTGTTATAATGGTTATAAGCTGGATAAAGATGGTACCACGTAAGTAAAATTTCCGTTCAAATTTTGCTGTAAAAACAATGTTAGACTAATTTTTTTACAAAAATAATTAAGTTTTTTGGTAAAGTAAGGTGAGTTCGCTAAAATATAAAAGGAAACGTGCATATTCGTGTTAAAATAAACCTTGAACAATTACTCTTACACCTGACCATCTTTCTTCTTCTTATTGCGATGATCCGTCTTCTAATAATCTGTTCCATTTCAGAAGCCTTAGATACCCTCTAAGAAGAATTGCGAGGTTGAAAGCTTTTCTTATTAGACGTGTTTTAGGTTTTGGGATCATTGGGTTTACATTTTATAACAACTCATCTCTCATAAGAGAAAACTATGGCGAATTTGCATATCTGGCAATATATTCTATTGAACCTCTTCCCTACAAATTAATTTAACTTGAAATGACATTTCGCCCAGTTCTTATTGTCTAGACTTAACTTGGTGTGGTGTCATGTTGTTATAATTGTCATTAGTAAATACTAGATTTAAATACTGTTCTATTTGAAGATTCATCACCACATTTTAATTCCTTCTTGTATTAAATATTTGCATTTAACTCGACCTCATTGGATAGTAAATGATTGAATTGAACAAGATAAACCTCTTCGGTTCTGTCCAAGAATGTAAATTGTACAACTGCCAATTAAATGACCCTAACAAAGGTAAAAAGCCTAATCATCAGCCTTTTGTAAGTTTCTAGTTTTGTTTGTTATGCACAAAAATTTATTTGTTAAGGATATTTATTAGCAATTTTAATTTGAATTAAATTCAGCACTAAAATACCAAAGTTGTCCGGAGAAGTCCGCCCGTTGTTCCGCTCTACATATTGAAGGAAAGATAAATAAAATCCGTATAGGTATAAGACTAATTAATTGAGATCAACTCTAACAATATCACGTAACACAAACAACAGATAGCGATACTGCAGAAACAATATAGGGTCTCCTACAATTATTATCGAGAACTTCAATTGTTAACTTCTGCAAATTGCCCCCCTTAATTAGAACCTAAGTATGCCCTATACGCCTTGCGTAGTGCGAAAAAAAACAGAAATACAATAACCGTAGTTATTCTATAGTAATAAGGCCCTTTTTTCCCGTTCACGAACCTTAAAGCCTCAAATAATGATAATTCCTTATGTCCGACAAGCAAAATATACACAATGGCTAGATGACAACGTGAATATAAGAGGCAATAGGTAAACGATATAGGTAAACTATACACTATGACTACAAAACAACATTGGTATATCTGAAACATACTAGGTAAAATATATGAATAATGCGTGTTCATCTAATGCACCAGGCATCAACTTACCTAAGATGATTCACAGATGTGATAAGATAACGATGCGCTAGGATTAGATTGAAAAAATTCACAGTCCTTCACAAAGATGCAACAGGGGGAGACATTGAAAATGCCGAAGCAGAATGCAGCTCTTAATAAATTTGAGATCTGAGAAAGATTACTTAAGTTTAGTTTACCAAAAGATACCAAATACATGCATATTACTTCAAGTTTCATTCTTTTTTACAATTTATAACGTTATAAGTGTGGTTGTAAAAAGCAAGAGACCATTTGCATTCGATTCGTCTCACATTCCTCGATCTAACCATATGAAACACGACTAGTCTGTCGTGAGAAACTAAAAGTCACCCTCAGCAACCCTTAACACAATCTAATGTAAAAAATGACTTTTAACAGATTACATAAGTTTAGTTTACTAAAATATACCACATAAATCCATATTACTTCAAGTTTCGTTCGTTTTTACAGTTTATAACATTAGTGGTGGTTGTAAAAACTGCTTTCGATGAGTCTATCAATCCCCGATCTAACGCGGTTAGTTTCACTTAGTATCAACTTATTTTAGTCACTTGAGTCGGTTCCAATACGTTATACTTAATCAATTTTAATATATTTGGTTAGTCGTCCAATCAACTTTCTGTTAGCTTCCCTTAGTCTTAACATATTTTAGTCATTTGAACCGGTTCCGATACGTTTTAATTAATTTTAATGGGTTTGGTTAGTTTGGGTTTGTCGTTCAATCAACTTTCACTAAGTTTCCCTTAGTCTCAAATTATTTTAGTCATTTGAGTCGGTTCCGTTCCGTTATTATCAATTTTAATAGATTTGGTTAGTTTTGGTTAGTCGTCTAATTAACTTTCGGTTCATTTCACTTAATATCAACTTATTTTAGTCATTACTGTCTATCAACGTTATAATCAATTTTAATAGATTAGATTATTTTTGGTTAGTCGTCGAATCAACTTTCGGTTAGTTTCACTTAGTCTCAACTTATTTTAGCCATTTGAGTCGGCTCCGATATGTTATAATCAATTTTAATAGATTTAGTTAGTTTTGATTAGTCGTCTAATCAACTTTCGACTAGTTCCACTTAGTCTCAACTTATTTTACTTATTTGAGCCGGTTCCGATACGTTATAATCAATTTTCATAGATTTGGTTAGTTCTGGTTAGTCGTCCAATCAACTTTCGGTTAGTTTCCCTAAGTCTTAACTTATTTTAGTCATTTGAACCGCTTCCGATACGTTATAATCAATTTTAATGGATTTGGTTGGTTTTGGTTAGTCGTTCAATTAACTTTCGGTTAGTTTCACTTATCCTCAAATTATTTTAGTCATTTGAGTCGGTTACGATACGTTATAATCAATTTTAGCAGATTTGGTTAGTTTTTGTTAGTCGTCTAATCAACTTTCGGTTCATTTCACTTAGTATTAACTTATTTTAGTCATTTGGACCGGTTACGATACGTTAAAATAAATTTTAATGGATTAGGTTATTTTTGGTTAGTCGTCGAATCAACTTTCGGTTAGTTTCACTTAGTCTCAACTTATTCTAGTCATTTGAGTCGGTTCCGATGCGTTAAAATCAATTTTAATAGATTTAGTTAGTTCTGGTTAGTCGTCCAATCATCTTTCGGTTAGTTTCCCATAGTCTTAACTTATTTTAGTCATTAAACAGGTTTCGATACGTTATAATCAATTTTAATGGATTTGGTTATTCGTCAATTAACTTTCGGTTAGTTTCACTTAGTCTCAAATTATTTTAGTCGTTTGAGTACCGATTCCGATACGTTATAGTCAATTTTAATAGATTTGGTTAGTTTCGGTTAGTCGTCTAATCAACTTTCGGTTCATTTCACTTAGTATCATCTTATTTTAGTCACTTGGACCGGTTACGATATGCATATCGGTTACGATACGTTATAATCAATTTTAATGGATTGGGCTATTTTTGGTGAGTCGTCGTATCAACTTTCGGTTAGTTTTACTTAGTCTCAACCTATTTTAGTCATTTGAGTCGGTTCCGATACGTTATAATCAATTTTAATAGATTTGGTTAGTTTTGGTTAGTCGTCTAATCAACTTTTGGTTAGTTTCACTTAGTCTCAATTTGTTTTACTTATTTGAGCCAGTTCCGTTACGTAATAATCAATTTTCATAGATTTGGTTGGTTTTTGTTAGTCGTCCAATCAACTTTCAGTTAATTTCACTTAGTCTCAGCTTATTTTAGTCATCTGAACCGGTTCCGATACGTTATAATCAATTTGAATAGATTCGGTTAGTTTTGGTTAGTCGCCTAACCAAAACTAACCAAATCTATTAAGATTGATGTCACGTCTGACCTTCTGAAGATAAAGTGGTGGTGCGATTCCAATCAACTTTGCCTTAATATGTCTAAGACTCATATCGTTGGTTTTAATTGCAGCGCAGAGAGCCTGGTTTTTGGCGACAATTCAGTGGACATTGTGGAGAACTCTAAATTTCTTGGCTTAATAATTGACGATAAATTAAAATTTGGCCATCATATAATAAAATTAAATAGTAAACTTTCATCTGGTTGCTACGCTGTAGGGGCAACTTGTCGGGAATTGGGAGGAGTTATTGCTAAGAATGTTTACTTTGCCGTGGTGGAATCACACCTAAGATATGCACTTCCGTTTTGGGGCGCATGTTCGAATTACCTCTTCCAATCAGTTTTTGTTCTGCAAAAGCGAGCTGTCAGAAATCTCAGTAATGCCCACCCCAGAACACATTGTCGTCCTCTTTTTATAGAACATAGGTTACACACTTTGGCTTCGTTGTTTATTTTGGAAACAGCTTGTCTAATTCGCAGCAATAGATGTAGTTTTCCTAGCCATCAGCGGACTTATATTACTAGACAGGTACATGATATCCCTCATCCCATTCCCCATAGTGGTTCTGTCAGGCATTCATTCACTTACAACGGTGTTAAAATATATAACCACATTAGTTTGGAGCTTAGAAATGTTCAGAATGATATGCGTTTTCGAAATCTGCTCAAATCATATTTACTAATAAAAGCATTTTATTCAATTGACGAGTTTCTGAAATAAATAATACGCAAATCCAAGTTTGAGCACGTATAATAATTATTATTTTATTATCTGTTAATTTGCGTTTGTGATTTATTGTATCAATCGATTATTGTCATTATTTTTATTGTTTTGTTTATATACAGTCATATTGTGTGTTTTTAAACTAGAATTTTATGTGGTCTTCCCTGAATGTTTGGAGTTAACATTATTTCTCATTGTTATGCTTTGTCAATAAGAATTTATACATGTATTGATTCTTGGACAATAAAGCACTTTCATCATTATCGCTAAAATTCGGTTCGTTTTGGTTAGTTTTAACTTACTTTAATTTGTGTAATCTATTCTGATACATTATAGGCCGTTTTGGTGCTTTTGGTTAGTTTTGGCTAGTCATTCAATCTATTTCAATTTTGGTTAGCCGCCAAAACTCGGTTAATTTGAATTATTTTTAACTTACTTTATTATTTTTAATCTGTTCCGATGCGTTTTAGCCATTTTTGGTGATTTTGGTTACTTTTGGTTAGTCCTTCAATAAAATTTTGATTAATATCAGCTAGTTTTATTTTATTTTAGTCATTTGAACCGGTTCCGATGCGTTATAACCAATTCTAATGTTTTTGGTTAGTTTTGGTCAGTCGCCAAAATTCGGTTAATTTGGGTTAGTTTTACTTACTTTAATATTTTTAATCTGCTCCGATACGTTTTAGCCCGTTTTGGGGTTTCTTGTTACTTTTAGTTGGGTTTGGTAAGTCGTTCAATCAACTTTCGGTTAATTTCAGCTAGTTTTAAATTACTTTAGTCATTTGAACCGGTTCCGGTACGCTATAACCAATTTTAATGTTATTGGTTAATTTTAGTTATTCGCCACAAGTCGGTTAATTTGGGTTAGTTTTAACATACTTTAATTTTTTAAACTGTTCCAATATGCTTTAGCCCTTTTTGGTGATTTTGGTTAGTTTTGGTTAGTCGTTCAATCAACTTTCGGTTAATATCGGTTAGTTTTAAATTATTTTAGTCATTTGAACCAGCTCCGATACGTTATAATCAAATCTAATGCTTTTGGTTAGTTTTGTTTAATCGCCAAAATTCGGTTCGTTTTGGTTAGTATTAACTTACTTTAATATTTTTAATATGTTCCGATTCGTTTTAGCCCTTTTTGGTGCTTTTGATTACTTTTGGACAGTTTGGGTTAGTCGATCAATCAACTCTCGGTTAGTTTCAGTTAGTTCGAATTTATTTTAGTAATTTAAACCTGATCCGATACGTTATAACCAATGTTAATGTTTTTGGTTAGTTATGGTTAGTCGCCATTGTTCGGTTTGAATTAGTTTTAACTTATTTTTGTTTTTTTAAATCTGTTCCGATACAATTTAACCCTTTTCGGTGCTTTTGGTTACTTTTGGTTTATTTGGGTTAGTCGTTCAATCAACTTTCGGTTAGTTTCAGTTAGTTTTAATTTATTTTTGTCATTTGAACCGATTCAGTCCGCATAACCAAACTAACACGATCTCTCACGCGTATGGCGTGATGTGGCAAATGTAGCATGCACTTTTTCGCGATTTGATGCCCCATACTAGGAAAACAAAAACATTTCCAATGTTAACAATTACATGTACAAAACTGGTGAAATTTAATTTAAAAGAAAATTCCCTAATGGCACATTGGAATTTAAAAAGCTGAATTTAATTATCCTTTCTCTACACAATATTATATTTATAAATAAAAACGATATCTTAAGTCAAAAGAAAATAGAAAAATAAACACCAAGTAAAAAAAGATAAGGCATAGATATGGACTGAACTTGAAACAAAGGCCCGACTGGAGAATCCCTCAATAAGGCAAAATCAACAATTGATTCCAGCCGGCACCTCAACTGCTAATTCACACACAGGTTGACTTAAAAGTGACTTGAATGGAAATCGCCAACCAATCGCGTGGAGCAAATTTTTCAAACCCCCCTTCCCCCTACGAAAATTATGACTGACATGACAATTGCGCACAGCAACCAAAAATTGATAACCAATCGAAATTCGGTACGCAAAAATCAATGTCCCAACATTTGAGCGCGACGTCAAAAATTCTCGACAATGACGCTATATGGAACCGGATATTTTCTCAGATCACCAATTTTAACCTCAGGGTCCTTACGCGGTAAATTCAATCCGTTCAAAATTGAAGTTCGATGCAAATTTTACACTTAATTGCTTCCACCAGAGGTTTCGTCGGAACGATATGGAAACTGAACGGAACCTACGAGGGTGTTTCGCTAACAAATATAAATGCTAAATGGTGACAGAAAGTGTTAATGCTATTTTCGCCTTGAAATACAATCGCAAAATATCAGCCCGTATTTACTACTGTAATTAAGTCGAGCTATTACATTACATACTTTCTATAAGATTGTTGTTATTTTTATGTAGTAGTAATTATTTATAGCAGAGTCAAACATAAGCAAACTCTGAATAGAATTCATATCACGAAACTGTTAAAATTAACGTTAGGGTCATTTAATTGACATATGTACAATTTACATCCTAAGACTACGACCGAAGAGGACCTAACTTTCCCAATGCAATCGCTTTTTATCTATTTAAAAATCAGGTGGAATTAAAAACAAAAATTTGAAATTAAAAATTAATCTTCTACAACAGTGTAGAACATAGCTACAAATTATTCTCTGACAACATATCAATCAACATTAGACAATCCTATAAGTATTTATTTGGATCGATATTAAAATAGTAATACGCTTCTTTTGTATTTGTGGAATCCTCTAGAACCCCATTTTGTTTGTTACAAAAATTGGTAAATTGGTGGCATGTAAGTTTTATCACTGAAGTCCAAACACTTACAAAGCAGAGTAACTATAGAAAATTGAAAAACTCTGAATTGGTATCTCAGTTGAATGTACACATCTCTAAATCTCAAATATCCCCAATGTTTTTTAGCCAAAATTAGTAGACATAAAAAGCCGCACATTTATATTTCAAGTCACGCCAGGTTTTACACATGACAGAAAATTTGTATGTCATTGTAGTGTATCAGAAAAACACTCGGTATTTCATAAATTAGGTCGTGACGGCAACCCGACTATTTTGAGGTCTAGACGAAGGTTATTTACCTTTTCTAGGTTTCTTTACCGTTTTTTTACCGGATTATCAGTTATCTTAATATCTTGCATCTATTATTTGCCGCTTTGTTGAGCACCAGCATGCCACTTTATAGGGTTCTGGCTCGGCTCAATATCTATGTAAAAAAAAACTGTAATGATAGAGATATTTTACAATAAATTATTTGATTGATTATTATTTGTTGAAGTCAGTGGCAGCCCTGATAAAACACGGATTAAGACATGGTTCAGTTGTTTAGAGCGCGAAATCGGTAATTCTGCAGACTGCTGATTAGATACAGCAAGCCGATATAATTTTTAACAATTAATTTATCTGAAGTTAACTTATACAAATCGATGCAGTCGCGAAACTTGACTATTTGTATGTTTTTAGTTGTAATGACATAGATGAGTGTATGTATGCGACAGATCCTGTTTGTTCACAAAAATGTAATAACACAGTTGGAAGCTTCAAATGTGGGTGCATGACTGGGTATATACTAAGACCCGATCTTAGGACTTGCAAAGCAGTTGGAGCACCTCCTACATTACTTTTCGCTAATCGTATTGATATTCGACAGGTAAGTTGTTTCTTATTATTTTCATATGAAATCTATTTTAATACGATTTGTCTAACATCATAAAATATTCGCCTCAATTGGTAGTATTCTGGGTATCAGTATTTTAACATTTCAATTTGATCTTCTTCATACCAAATTTAAACCAGACTTCATTTACCACGGACAAATCATTATATACACAACATTTCAACCAGAAAAATGAACATATAATACTTAAATTAACATTTCAATTAATTTATTAAATTTAATTAAATTTATTTTAAGAGATATGATTAATCCAGGATCACTGCTGGTTATATATGCTCATTATATTAAGGTTTTAAAATAATTTAGAAATCATTTGATTTCTTTAAATCTAGCCTACTATTTAAATATAGAGTTTTCTGAAATATTGCAGAGTTTTCGAAGTGTAAACTCCATCCTTCCAAATATTCATTCCCTAAAACAGTGTCAATACGATAGATAGAGAGAATATTTTATTTATTGATTAGGAGGACAGACTACCGTTCTTTTATTTTAAAATGATATTACGTTTTATTCCAAAACGAAAAAAGTTAGAATCACGAAATTTGGTTACGTATTTTCACGTTTTCACAAAAAAATCGGTTCAAAATTTGTTATAAAAAATTAGTAACATTTTTAAACACCATACCTTCTTGTCAATCGAATGTACAAGCCGCACACCAAATTTCCTGATTCTAACTTTTTTCGTTTTGGAATAAAACGTAATATCAATAAAGGTCGGTAGTCTATCCTCTTAAAACAATAAGAATTACAAAGGCGCATTCAGGCGAGGAACAATTCGTTCATGCGCGTGTAAAGGGAGACAAGTAGAAAACAGTAGAACTGAGATTTATGGAGTTTAAAATAGGTCCAATTTTTGATTGAATTTTGAAAAAAAATAAAATAATAAATAAACTAAAGTTTTTGTAGCAAAACTTTTATTTACCTGTGAAGTATAAAAAATCATCCTTAACAAGAAGAAAAAGATGTTCGTTTAAGAAAAAAACAAAGATAACTCTAAATACACAAAAAAAAATTAAACTTAAACCTTTTTACACTAATCATCAGTTTCTCATAAAAACTATGACACTTCATCGATGTGAGGCAGTAATTCGATTAAATTCTATTTTTTTTTCTCCTGTGATATACAGTTTGGATATCTGCATTTCGGCAAATCTACAGGAAGAGAAGTTTGACCGCCCCTACAAAATTACATCTTTTCAAAAGGTTCATTTTTCTTATGGCTTTCCTTGTAGAAAAATATACCAAATGTCATGTCATAGCGAATCAATCTTACATTCTCCCATACAAATTTATTTCCATGATCATCCACTTCTCTAGCTTGTAGACACGTTTTTAGTAACAAGTCGAAATTGATAAAATCATTCCTTTTCATCTCAACGGGAGATTTTTGCCACATGATCGTACCAGTTGAAACCAGTCCCTGGGCTGTTCGATAAGGCTCTCATAAGTTTTCTTCTTTTTCTTAATAAGTGAGTGAATGGTGTCACATTCCATTCTCGTGTGTCCTGGTATTAAGAATTTGAGAGCTATTATCTGAAAATTTGAATTCTGCATCAAAGTCATAAACATCGCCACTATGTGACCATTTTTGTTCTGGCCACGTATCAGAATAAAGGGTTATATGTTTAATATTTGATGGTAGAGTCAAAAGCTCTTTATACAAACAAAAACCAATCTGATTTGTACTTCTACCAGATAGTGTTTTCTACCACATACCTACAACATGTAGTTTTGTTGTTGACGCAATCATACATCGTTAAGTTGAAGGTCCATAATTGCCGCTTATAAAACGCCACTGATGTCGTTAGGCTTGGCGTCGGCAGGCATTGCTTCAATCAAACCTATATACAGCTCTGTTCTGGACCTGCTTTTTCTTTTATTTATCCTTTTCTTTCGCGGAATATGCTTCTTTAGCATCTAGTTGATGTTTGCGCAATTCATTTGTCAATCCTTCTTTTTCTATAAGTTTTGGCATTTCTTATCATACATTGCTTTTTGCCGCATTCTTGGCCGGTATCCTTACTCCATTTTTTATGGATATATTCATTGTATGAAAAATAGATTTGTAAACTTTTCTGCTGACAGGCTTTTGAGGTGAAATCCAAATTTTACATTCCTCATACATCCTTGTAAAAGTACAAAAAGACGGCAAAACTGTTCGGTCTGCTGTTCGCTCCGCGCTCGCGACAATAATGGCTCCTATATGCCGGGATTGAGAGGATGTGCTTCTTAACTAGTCCAATTCTGTCGATTTCAATTTTGTTCTTTGGTGGATGGTGACCCCCTCTCATCGTCCAATGCTGTACCTGTGATGAGAGTCTTTTTTTTAACCGTTTCAATAAATTTATTTGGTAAATCAAATGTTTTTTTAAAACACACTTTACACACTTCTAATAAATTTTAATTTAGTTTTAAATGGTACTTATAGTTACATTCTCTTGCTTTTGTTGCACCAATCTTCTGAGTTTTCTTTTCTTTTTTTAAAATTGAGCCTGAAATAAATGCCACTCCCTTGTTGAAGCTTCCTAATTTCCAATAGTCTTCAAATATTTTGTACCGATGTTCATTATCAATTCTCTTTGTACATTTCTTTCTACATTCTTCTAAAACTGTACATTTACGGCTTCTTATTAATTTTCCTTTTATAGTTGAATACTCCTTGCCCTCGTTTCTATTAATGTTTCGTTTTCTCCTTGCTTCTCTTGTATCTCCTTTTACTGTTTTCCTGTATTATAAAAAATTGCTAACACAGCTCACAAGCACTACGCACCGAGCTAGACACAGAATATCCTAACTTCAGCACACAAATAGCTTTTATGCAACGACCTGTTTGTCGTAGTTCACTCAAAACGCACTTTTTCAGGCTTTTCTCCTTTTGCACGCGCACGTGCGAATTATGGGTAGAAAAATATTTCATAGTATTATTAGGAGCAAAAATGGTACTTTTTGTGGCGAGGCGGTAGGATGACTACTCAAGCGAGCCAGGCAACTACAGAAGAGTAACAAAAAGTTACTTTTACTTCGAATAATATATGCTATTTTTCTTCAATCCATAAAATATTAGTTACTTTTTCTATTGAGCGATAAAGGTGTGTTTTTCTGACAATTGAAGTAAAGATATATTTTTTAGTTGATTACACAGAAAACTAATTCTAATAAAACGTGATATATGGCAGTTGAATTACACTAAAAGATGTTGTATTTGATCCTTTAATAAACGGATGCTTTCCTAGTCGACAAGTAGTGCAGTTTCAATGACAATAGTTTCAGAAACTGGTTTTAAGCCATAACAATATCTTGCATTTTTTACAGCTATATTTTCGATGTGCACTCTCCAATCCAACTTCCTGCCAAAGTTAATTATTAAAAATCAATCTTCAACATTTTTTATTTCTCTTGTTTTTATGAAAAAGTCAAGCAGTTTGTTCCTATAATTCCAACCAGGAGACACTAAGTTTTTGACCTGCTTAGAATCAGCTTGTTTGATACAAACTGTCCATCTAAACGTTCATTACACTTGCAATCTTCAATGCCAATTTTAGGCTCTATTTTATCTTCACACGGAACAACGGATTAACCAAGTTTATATGCTGTCTCTATAGCTCTGCGAACGATAAAGCGTATCAAAGCTTTTTTTACAACACATTTGATTCAATACAGGTCGACCACCTCAATTCAGAAATAATCGTTTTGGGAGATTTCAATGCACATAACACCAACTGGCTCAAAAATCACAACAAGACCGACAATGAAGATAGAGAACCTTTGAAGCATTTGCCAACAGCTGCGGCCTCACTCAACTTGTAGAAGAACCAACTCGGATCTCAGAGAGGGGCGAATTTGCCGCCCTCCTAGATCTTTTTCTAACCACAAATCCTGATCAGTACACAATTACAGTTGGCCCGCCATTAGGTACTTCCGACTACAAACTTAATACAACGGTTTGCGACCTGCCAGTCCTACAGAAGGATCCACCATTGCCTTGTAGAATCTGGCATTAAAATTTTGCAGAATTGGAAGATCTAAGACAGTTCTACCTAGATTTTCTTTGGCTCAATATCTGCTTTGGCACTGAAGACCCGTCGTCGGTCTGTTGGCAGACAGTGCAATGGAAGATACTTCCCAAATTCCATCAAGTTACAGCCAAATGAAAAGCCCTGGTTCGACAAAAGATGCGAAAGAGCCGCAGGTAGGAAACAGCAAGCCTACAAGTACTGGCAGCAAAATCAGAACGCTAGAAGTTGCAATTATTTTGCCGGAGTGAGAATCGAATGCAAACGTGTGATTGACGAAACTAAGGACAAACACAACCAAAGGACTAGGAATAAACTTTTGCAATGTCCCACTGGCTACAGGAATTTCTGGTCGGTAGCAAAGGCAGTAAGTAATACCTTTACAAAAACGTCTCTCCCACCTTTGACGGACGAACGCGGCGTCACGGCGACTACAGCTAAGGAAAAAGCAAACATGCTCGCCGAAATGTTTTCATCGCACTCTACCTTAAACGTCCCCAAGGCAACGATCTCCTCATTATATTCAACATCAACACTACCATGGCAGAAGTTAAGTTTCACCACCGTGATATTCGTAAAATCCTTAAAGAGCAAGATACGCAAAAGGCATCAGGACCGGAAGAAATACCTGCCATTGTGATAGAGAACTGCGCCAATGAACTAACACATTCTTTCCAGAATTGTATCTCTGTCATAACGAAAGAGGATATACCCATCTTCTTAGAAAGTCGCTCGAGTGCAACCTGTACTAAAGAAAAAGGCAAGAAAATCACGTCACCAAACTATCGTTCAGTTGCCTTGTTTCCAATAATCTCTAATGTCATGGAACGTGTAGACAATCAGCAACTACTCAAGTACCTGGAGAACAACACAGTAATTAGCGATAACTCATACGGCTTCCGCAAACAGAGATCGACAGGAGATATATTGGCCTCTATCACACATATCCCAGGCAGGAGAACACCGAGGTAGAAAGTCTGGAGCTGATCAATGACAGTTTGTGACAAGAGAGGCTGCATTGTATTAGCAGACAGGAACGTCCAACTGGTGAGAGCAGTTTGATTACGGGGAGTGACGCCTCCGCCATTCCGAGTTGCCACGGGATGTGGCCCATCAAATCATCAAATCCCATCGTCCTTCTCCAGACTGGAAAGCACTAAAGTACAAAGCCTGGAGCTGATCACTGGGAAGTGACCCAACAAACTCCATTCTTACCCCTGTCACGCTAGGGACCACCACGATGCTTTCAGTGGAAGCGGCTCTAGGTGGTGGACGCATACGCCTACTCGCATCGTCCGGTGAAAGACCACCCCACCAGAACTG
>JAEQML010071111.1:0-16353 GCA_016904865.1 Pissodes strobi | reverse complement strand
TTATTTTCTTCAATTGGAAAATCTTGTTGGTGAAAATTTTACAGTGTTCCATTTGAAATTAAAAAAGAAGTTTCAATGTAAAAAAATTAGACTCTTGGCAATGTTGTAACTAATATTTTCGAGTTTTCGATTTTGAAGAAAATTTGGCATTCTGAGTTTTTCTACTACCTGTATTTCACATGCATATTGTGAACTACTAAAATGCATAAGCTACTATATAAATATCACCCTGTCCTAAGTTTGAATTTGAACTTGGAAATTATTATATAAACATTAAAGGCAAACTATAAATAACGCGAGCAGTCAACGGGAGCGATTATGAACCTTAAGCATGCAATGATCAGCACTTTTTATAATATAAATACGCTACCGAGCCTTCAGTTAGGCAGGCTTTTGTCTCACCTAAAACCTGCTGCTGGGCTGTCCACTAATATAATTTAAATATTTCAATATAACATAAATTCAAATCGCCGCCGTCTAGTGAACGCAAGCTTAGGAATGAGATTACTGCGAGTTGAGGAAGGTCAGCATTAGAACCGCAATACGGTACGACGGGGTACAGATTCGTATCTGCAAGGAAAAAGACGAGGATAGGGAAAATATAATTATATATCGAACAAGTACTCAAGTAAAATAAGAAACTAAGCAGAAACTAAGAAGAAACTAAGACAAACACAAAAACTAGGTGAGAGGCAAAGCCTCTATGTAAATAGCTGTTATTATAATTATATATACAAGGCACTTAGGACGTTAAAATATAAATAAGGAAATTAATAATGTGTATATAGTGAAACAGAAAGCAACTCAACATAAATAAGCATAATATAAACCCGAGTGTTAATAAGACAAGTACATAGATGAAAACACTTGGGAAGTTAATGAACTGTGTATAGAAAAATATGCATTATAATAGTATATATAGTACTTAGAAAGATTTATGAAGACAAATGAAACTAGAACAAGTCGTGTTAAGTGTTAAACTATAGGAGGATGAATATTAATGAGAAAACTAGTAAGCTCTGCATGCAAAATAAACAGCTGAAGCAGAGGTGAAGATGTATATAGTAAAGAAGGAGTAAATGGACCACTTGCATGATTATCGTTTTCGAGAAACGCAGAAAAACTGAGGTGCAATTGAAACTGTGTATTGAGAATATATACCCTAAAGAATAACTGTGAATACAAGGAAGAATTATAAAGTATAGTGTTCTCTGGCCTAAATAAGACTGCAACGACGGATTATCTAAACGAGAAAGTCACAGCAAAGAATTTAGGTTTGGAAAGCTTGGGTATGGACTAAAATGGCTGACTGACGATCCAAAATTCTGGTACCATAGAAATTCAAGAAGGGCATAGTTCCCAGGTGAAATGTTATAAAAGCAAGAATTGTTTATATAAAGCATGAAGAATATAGAAGAAACATACATGGGGTGAAATAATTGAAGAAATATATAAGCAAACGTTGTTTATGTAAAAGCAGAAGATGTTTATGTGATAAGGAGAAGCATACATACATAAGAAAATAATGAAATAGCTAGTCAAGTAATCATAATCATAGATATACATAGTGAACCATACGTAAGAAAAACTTAAGATATGGAAACCTAATATAAAATAATTAGAATAGAAACGAGTGTATATAAAATAATGTATATACAAGCGATATTATGAAGAGAAGAAGTGTAAAAAGGTAATGTGTATAAAAAAAGCCAATCAACGGTATAAATACAAATTTCAATATTGATATGTAAAATACTAGGAGACAGGACCGTCTTGTGAATAATATAAATAACTGATGTGGAGTTCTACATACTATTTTTTCTTTGTATTTTGAAAATCAAGAATTAGAGTTGTAATATTTTTAAGCCAATTTATAAGAATATGTTTCTCTTTGTTGCATGTATATACCAAGCACCAGTGGATATCCATACTAGTTTCTCCAGCAGACTCTCACGTGTGATACCTTCAAAAAAGGTTTTAAGGCATGTCAAACATTGCTAGGACATAAACTGCAATGGAGGCTAGAGGGAGTTACAAAGAGTCTGCGTGGATCCAGAAAGTGGCAAAACCACTGATGGCATTTTGTATTGCATAGCTATAATGTTATGTTGTAATATGCGACAGGTTTTCTCGAATTGAGGTCTTTGTTTTCAGAGCAATAGAGGTCATATTAACGTTGGGGGCGGGGGAACGTGTGAACTACTAAAATGCATAAGCTACTAAATAAATATCTCCCTGGGACCAGCTCCTGGGCTGTCCACATGAGCACCTGAGGTTCTAATCCTTTTCTTCTGACCCAAACCTAGGCTTGGCTCAATCACATGGTCGCGAAGTCTGAGAGTTTCATAACCGTAGGAGTAAAAGTCGAACCTATGATAAATTAGCCAAAGTTCTGAGAAAGATAAGTTTATAAGTAGTCTGCCAAGTAGTTAAAAGTGTGGTGACATATTCATTACCAGCAAACCAACCTTAAATAAAACACAACACAAAGTCTTAGGAAAAACTATATTTATAAAACAGTGACGAAAGACCTATAAACAATACCAAAATATATCGCAAATCCAGAAAACATGCCTCAGTAATAGGGTATAATATAATCTTAATTAAGTCTTAGACCAATAGACGTTGTTATTGTTTTTAACTGAAGTGCTTTTTTTATCACCTGACGTAGATCGATCCCGAGTCTGAGCTATATCCCTGCACGCTAAACAAAGCGTGGCTTCACGGGTTGAAAAACTATTCGCGATAATATTAATAAAACATTATTTTGCTTATCTAATTTCTAAACGCTGCCTTCTTAATTTCAGGCAAAATTGAATATATATCTCTTACTTCAGACCGTCTCGAAGACGTTGTTCAAGTACTACGAAAAAGTTTCTTTCCTTACGAAAACGTATGCAATGCCGTTGGATTAGCCAAGATACCAGAAGCAATTGCAGAATGTGATGATATGGTGAGAAACACGGCCAAACATGGAGTATCGGTTGTCGCTATCGATAAGGAAACCGGCAAGATGGTGGGAGCCGTTCTAAACAAAATTCAGGTAATAATTGAAAGAATTTAAACTGTTCCTATTATCAAATTTTTCATTCACCCTTCTAACAAGAATCGAAGATATTGTATGTTGGTCACATTACACGGTGCATTAATACTTCTCTAATTAATTACGGTAAAAATCCATTAGTTTACATTCACAGCTCGTTGTAGCGATTTGACTAGCCGTTTATCTGTTTTGACAATAACTTTTTATTTCGGTGTATTGCAGTGCATGTAAACTTTTTGTACTGACTGTATTTAAATAACCATTGCGTAAGGAACAGAACTAAATTTAAAAGACAGATAAAGATATAAATCTGGTAAAAACCACATATAATACCGTTTACAGATGACTTCGGGTGATAACGTCACAAATCAGCACGGTGTCCTGGTCTTTCGAAAAGTGAAAGGATTTTGGCAAAATTTTTAAATAAACCTCTAAATGAGACAGATAACTGATCGTATTACTTGTAAAGACGTCAGCCATATCTAAATTCTTCACTGTTAAGATTATACTACCTCGTCATTCTTCATTTTTTTTTAAGGATAAGAACACATCATCTAAGGAGTTTTACGAAGATTATATTAGAAAGGCAAAATATCCTGAAACCAGAGGTTTATTTGATTTTCTGGTTAATATGGAGGATAGTTTCGACCCCTTCAGTCCATACGATGCAGAGTGCCTGATGGAATTAGTATTTTTAGGCGTTCTTCCAGAGTACTCAAACAGAGGAATCGGACATACGCTATGCGCAGTATCCGTTCAATTAGCGAGTTTACTTTACCAGGTTAGTGATTTGAGTATTAACCACATAAGTAATGCTCAGTACTGGTGTAATGGGAATTTTTCCAGGTTGGTAATAATATTGTATTGTTAATTCATAATGTTTTATTATTAGTATTTGCATCAATCTATTTTTTTATTTGAAAATTTCAGTAAAAGAGTTTAATTAAATAAAATCTTTTGCTTGTCTTAAAATATCTCAAAATAATAAAATTTTTAAAACGGGTTTGCCAAAAATTGACCTGTGCCAAATTACTTTTGTGTTTTAAGATTGAGATAAGTAAAAGGTTTTATGTAGATTAATTTTTCCGAAAATAGTCAAAAAATTGTTATGTTATTGTATGTTATTCAGTCTGGGCTTGAACAACGCCCCTGTCATCAAGTCAGCAGACTGTATGCAAGTTATAGTTCTTTCACTTCAATCTCTTTGGTCGGTACAAACAAACTAATTTTCTTAACTTATTTTGACCACAAAGGTGAGGGTAGCAATTAACAGTATAATTAACTACAAGCAATTAAAGTAGTGGACTGTATTAGAATAGGGTAGTGGGGTTTTAAACATAGATTATGTGAATTGAAACCAGGTAGGTATGTTAGTTATTAAATCCTTTAATAATATAATTATGCACTTTCATTTGATACGAAAAATAGAAATATACATATTGAATCCTTAGACTAATTTCAAGCATTCGTTCATTCACACATAGAAAATCAATATACAAAAAGTTTCTTAAAATTAGGAATCTCTACTAAAAAGTCTTGATTGTTTGATTTAAAACTGAGTTTTCTATCTTTCTTATTTTAATACTTTTAGTTCTCCAACTTAGCAACGTTCACACATCGTACCTTTGCACCTTGACTCTGCTTTACCTGTCTTCAACGGGGAGCGATTTTACTTAGTTACTTTCCAACCAACCATAAAATCCAGCTTTCACCTTGATTGCAGGAATTATTCGACCAGGAATGTCAATCCGCCATCTTACGTTCAAGTTTCCAAAGGGGACGCTATCTTTTTCTTCACTTACCTACTGCCAAAATGCCCTAAAAGAGTTCTTCATCCAATCTTGGACAAAGATAACGGAGGTCCTGAGGTGCACCAGATAAGAAGTGTCTAGAGAGCCAGCGTCTATTTTGTCTCCCGAGCTTCGGCATGCTCAAAAGTTAAAATTGAAAAGAATTAGGCAAGTCCGGGGGTTTTCGGTGATGAGACGACCGAATCTGGACATTAGAAAGTCGAGGCTGTGCGAAAAAAGGCGATTTGACGTCCGAAAGGGTTGACGTTGGGCGGGCGCCTCTTAAACCGTTAAAAATACGAACCTAGGGGCTCCATTTAGGGGCCGATATTAGGCGACGTCCAAAATTATAGTTTTGGTCAATTTTGTTCGGCGGGCGGTCCTATACACGAAAAAACATTTTTGGGACCTAGGGGCTCATTTAGGGGGCGAGGGGATTTGACTTCCGAATGGGTTCAATTTCGGGTTAGGGGGGTTTTCGACGATGCCGAATTCGAATCTGACGTCGGCGGGAACCTACCGCGAACAGGTTCCGCGATAGGAGCCGGACGAGGTCGAATTTTGGCGATGGGCGAACGAGACCCCCCAAAGAGCACCCTCACGCATTTGACTTAAAAAAAAGTATTCTGCATGATTTTCGATCCGACAAACCCATTTCCCGTAATCGGGCCCCATCGCCATTTTGGACGTGTAGGATTTTTAAAAATTTAATTTTTACGTTAATGACATGTAAATGGACCCCTTTAATCGATTCCGTCATGAAAACGGGTATTTTGAAAAAAAATGTTTTCGAAAATTTCAGGGGTATGGTATTATGGCTTAAAAAAATCGAGCTTTTCATAAAATCGGCTATAATTCGAAAACGGTAACAGTTAGAGGTAAACTTTAAATGAGAAAAATATGGGTCGCGTCGGGTACTATAACGTGTCGTATCCAGTTTGATCGTACGACGTTTCGTTTTTTGTTAAATTGAACAAGCGTGATTTTCATATTTTCGTCTTTTTCTCCGTAACGAAAGAAGGTATCTTAAATCGGTTTAAGGTCCATCGAAAAGTTCCTATACAGTATTTCGATACGAGTGCAAATAAGGTAGGTATTCGATAAAATGTTGTTTGTCTGAAAATTTTCATTTTTCTGGGATCTGAAATTCTTTGTAATGGGGAACGTGAGCTCGGAATAGAACTCGTCTTTAGGCAAGTCCGAGTTCGACGAAAATAAGCCGTCGGGGGTTTTCGGTAATGAGACGACCGAATCTGGACCTTAGAAAGTCGATGCCCCTAGGGGCGGACTGTGCGAAAGAAAAAAGGCGATTTGACGCTTGAAAAGGTTGACGTTCGGCCGGGATGTTCGGCGAGCGCCCCTTAAACCGTTAAACATATTTTGGACCATAGGGGCTCCATTTAGGGGGCCGCTATTTTGCGACGTCCAAAATCATAGTTAGATTTGTTTGGGTTAAGGGTGGGTTAAGTGCGGGTTAAGTTTGGGTTACTTTGGGTTACTTTAGGATAGTTTCGGTTAGTTTGGGTTAGTTTGCGTTAGTTTGGGTTAGTTTGCTTCAGTTTGGGTTAGATTGCGTTAGTTTGCGTTAGTTTGCGTTAGTTTGGCTTTGTTTGCGTTAGTTTGGGTTAGTTTGCGTTAGTTTGTTTAGCGCGCTCGTCTCAATGCGCTTGTTTGACTAGTTAAAGTTAGTTTGGATTATTTTTGTTTAATCTGGAATACGGAAGACAAGCGCGCGTAGCTTTACTTGGGTTAATTACGGTTAGTTTGGGGGTAGTTTGCGTTAGATTGGGTTAGTTTGGGTTAGTTTGCGTATCAAATAAGAAGAAAGCTCACCAGGGCTAGAGGACAACCAGGATTAAGAGAGCAACAAAATAATCTTAAAAAGCAGTATAAAAATATTAAAAACGAGCTAAAAAATCTTATATGGAAAAGTAAAACAGAGAAGTGGAAGCAACTGTGTCACGAGTTAAACGGAGACGTGTGGGGAAAAGCGTATCAGATTGTCACCAAGAGATTGAAACTTCGACAATCACTCAGTGATGAAACGGTCAAAGAACAAATAAGAAAGCTCTTCCCACAAAAGGATAATATAACATGGGATAAACCCAGGATGCAAGAAGAGGATATCCCACTCTTTCAAAAAAAGAAACTAGAAATAGCAGTACAGCAGTTGAAAAGCAGGAAGGCTCCGGGGCCGGACGGGATCCCGCCGGAGGTCATAAAATTGTGCGTGCGGAAAAACCCACAGTTCTTCCTTGACGTGTTCAATAAGTGCCTAAAGGAGGGAGACTTCCCAAGAATTTGGAAATGTGCAAAACTCGTATTCATAGAAAAACCGAAGAAAAATCCTTCCGACGGGGTCACGTTTAGACCTCTATGCCTTATTAATACGGCTGGTAAACTGCTGGAGCTGATGATAAAGAACAGATTGTTGACATCTATGGAGAATAGGGGCTTGGATCGAGAAAACCAATATGGCTTCACTAAGGGCAAGTCAACAGTAAGTGCAATTAGCAAAATTATGGAAATCGCAGAAGAAGTACGACAGAGAGCATATGGGAACAGAGAGCAATGCTTGATGATCCTGTTGGACGTGCAAAACGCCTTTAATTCTGCTCCATGGGATGGAATAATAGAAGAACTAGAAAGAGGAGGGGTGGAGAAATACCTAGTTAGAATACTACATTCCTATCTGGAAGAAAGGAAAATTATAAACCCCAATGGAAAATTGGAAGAAATAACATGTGAAGTTCCACAGGGATCGATTTTGGGACCCACACTCTGGAATGTATTTTACAACAGGGTGCTACGCCTCGAGACGGGAATAGGAGTAAGCCTGATAGCGTACGCAGATGATCTGGCTGTTCTGGTTAAAGTAAGGACTAAGACAGAGTTGGAAGATAGGGCTCAACATGCAGTAACGAGCATATCAGAGACATTGGCGAAAATGGGTATAACGATGGCAGCGGCTAAAACAGAGACCATCCTGCTCATAGGTTGCAGGAACATAAGGGAAATCCAACTGGACATTCAAGGAACAACGACAACGGCTGTGGATTGTGTTAAATAACTGGGAGTAACACTGGACAGAGGTTTAAAAATGACAAGTCACATTAAACGAATAACCAAAAAAGCAAACGACATGATGAACTTGCTATACAGACTGATGCCGAGGGTAGGAGGACCGAGGGCTGGAAAAAGGAGGATGCTCGCCAGTGCTGTGACATCGGTGGTACTGTACGCGGCGCCTGTATGGGAGCGTGGGCTCAAACACAAACACTACCTATGCAGAGCATAAATAGAAGACTGTCAATAATGATAACGTCGGCATACAGAACCGTAGCCGGGGCGGTGATAGAAGTCGTGGCAGGACTGCCGCCAATAGAACTACAAATTTCGGAGCGCACGGTAATTCACAAAAACGGAAAACCCTACGCGAAAGAGGCGAGGGAGGATCTCATGAAAAAGTGGGAGGTAAAGTGGCAGAAATATAATGGATGGGCAAAGTACTTCATAAAGGACGTAAACGCGTGGACGAATAGAAAATGGGGTGAAATGGACTACGAGGTGACGCAAGCGATCACGGGACATGGGATTTTCGGAGCATATTTAAAAAATATTAAAAAACAAGAAAGTGATGAGTGCTGGTTCTGTGGGGAGCAGGATACTCCGGGACACACCATCTTTGATTGCACCAGGTTTGAGAAAACAAGGCGGGTGACCTCCCTGGATTGTAACAAGGTCGTAGATAGAGGAAATGTGGCGGATTTACTTCTGATAAATGAAAAGACTTGGAACGCTGTCACAAACATGATGAGAGTAATAATGAGGGAAAAGGCAAAGGAAGAAGCAAGAAGAGAGACCGAAAGGAGGAACACATAGGAGATTGCCCCTGAAGTAATCCCTTTCGGCGGTTCCAGGGAAGAAGTAGGGGAAGGGTTTTAGTGGGTCGGCACAGCCGGAGTCTCACACTACCGGGCTCAAAAGAACAACTCATGGGCCTCGGTGTGCATAGATAAGCATCTCCTAATCCCTACTAAAAAAATGGATGCACTTTTTACGAAATATTTTGCGCGGAAGCTCGGGAGACAAAGTAGACGCTAGCTCTCTAGACTCTTGTCACCAGATATTCTTTAATATCTGTGCAAACAAACTAGGAAAATGCCTGAGGGGATTACCTTTCGCGCGAAAAGGAACAAGCAACAACGTTTAGCTGTTGTTCGAGTGAGATTCTGAACTGCAGTGAAATATGATCCTTCTTACGAGCTCGGGAGGGACAATAACGCGGGAAAGTTAAGCGTCGGTTTTATTTGAGAGGGTGAAAAATCTTCTTTCTTTCTTTGACACACTGCTGTTTACTGAACACTGACGGAGACACGGATATATTGAATTGAAAACGATATACACTATTGAAGTGACGGAATGACATTTAGCTTTATCAAATGGAATCGACCATCCAGGTTTGGACTAAGGGGTAATAAAGAACTGACACATGCTGATTTAAATGCCCAAATTTCTGTTTACCTGAGGTTAAATAAATCCATTCGTGTATCAATCGACTCATTCATACTACATACATACAGATTGTTATCACCAAACTATCCGGTGAAAAATGAGAAGTTAATACACTTCTTGGGGTGTTTCCCCAACACTCTTCCTCCAAGATCAGTTCATGAATAAAAAAATGTTTTGTTCTTTTATGGAATTCGGGATTTTGGGCTAGCCTAATGACAATATCATTATAAACATAAAGTGTAGAATCGTACTTCAGGTCCATAGCTTCTTTATATAGTTTCTTCAGCTACATCAACTCTTTTGCACCGTCACTTGCAGTGATTATTTCTGCTTCAGTAATAGAAATTACGACTGAAGACTAAGCCAAAATTCTGCTCTCCCGGCATATAATCAAACAATACCTATAGCTGGAACGACCCGTTGCTCCATCACCACCATGATCAGCGTCATTATATCCCTCAAAAATTTGAGCATCTGAAGAGGTCGGATTCCCTATACTTCTTGAAACCACTCTTACAACTTAAGAGATGTCAAGTCTTGTACCAGTCTGTCATGAGGTAGGTTAGGGCACCAACAGCTTAGCTCAATGACAATTCTTCAGATTTTTCTTCAATGTGCTTCCCTGGCTCTACAGCTTCATTCATAATCGGAGTAGACACTTGCCGGCAATCAATCAGTCAATAACGCTACACAAGTTTTTTGGTATAAGCTTGTTGACTGACTTGTATTGATCCATCCTCAAAAAAATTAATTCATAAAGCCAAATAGTAAGTTGTTGGTTTGACAATTATGTTAAATTCCTTTTTCACGTTTGCAATGAAGGCATCTTTTATGCTGTTATGAATCTCTCATTAGCGTATAATACCAATGGAATTGTACTTCTTTCTTCGTACTTTATGACGAAACATGGACCTAAACTCAAGCTTGCCTAAGAAGCTCACAAATCTGGTATTCCAGCAACGTGGTGCCTGCTTGAGGCCATAAAGCCTCCTTTGAGGATGGTAAACACGATTTGTCCCATTACCCTTCTGGTTGCTTCATGAAGCCCCCTTCATCGATTTTACTATAGAGAAATGCTGTGCACGCGTCAAGTTGAGTCAACTCCATGTTCTCACTCACAGCAATACTTAGAATTGCCTGTGAGCAGCCTTCAATGACTAATCTTGCTTTATACTTTTCTATTGAACCATCTGGGTTTCTTTTTACCTTAAACACCCATTTACAAGGAATAGCTCTCTTTCTTTCAATTCTTTAAGATGTAAGAAGGATGGAAAAAGTATACCACTTGCATTCTCACATCGCAGCAAAGTGCCTGAAAATGGTATACAGATGGGTCAATAACTGTACAGGGGACCGGAGCCGGAGCATTTGTGCCAGGAACCAAATTCTGCGAAGCAATGGCAAAACACCTGGATATATTTCAGACGGAAATTAAAGCCATAGAAAGATGTGCACAGTTGAATCTTGACAGAAACTATAGGAAGAAAGAGATTGTCATATTCTCAGACAGTTAAGCCGACATCAAAGCGCTGAGCTCACCAACAATTAGCACCAGAATTGTATGAGAATGTCTAGATAGGCTAAACGAACTAGGCAAGAATAACAAACTATCTCTTCAATGGATACAAGGACAGGCTCGGATAGAAGGCAACGAAATTGCAGACCAATTGGCAAAACTAGGAACACAAATTCCGCCTTTAGGACCTGAACCCTTTTGTGGCATAGGAATGCACACATACAAGGAAGACTTCAGGAAAGAAGAACGAACCATATGGATTAGTCTATGGGGACGTCTTCCAGGGTTAAGGCAATCAAAGATGTATCTAGGGCCCCCTCACCCAGGAAGATCAAAAAAAACCTTGTAGCACTGAGTAAGAACAATCTCTCCATCCTCACCGGCTTTCTTACTTCCTTACTTACTTCCCACTGCCGGTTGAGATGGCACCTGGAGAGAATAAAAATTTAAAACGAATACAATTGCCGGTTCTGTGAAGAGGAGTGCGAGGCAGCCGCAAACAGGTGATTGGCCTGCTTTGGGTGCTGCATCGTCGAACAGGAGGAACTTCCATCCATAGAACCATACAGACTACTTGCTTTTATCAAAGCACTGAAGCTGGATGAGGTACTCTGATTGAAAATCACATCAACGGAAGCGGTACTCTGATTGAGAATCACATCAACGGAAGCACCAACGAAGGGGGACACAATAGGTTGTAGTGTACTAATACTCCCAAGATCTTCATTCTTCAATTAAATCTTCAAAACCCCACGTGCTATTTTTGCTAAGAGAGTCTAATACCATACCTTCTACATCGCCAATAACCACTGTTCTTTCTATCCACCATTAACAACTTCATGTTAACTTCCTGGATATTTGGTCTCTAGTATTTCTGAGATAACTTACATGATATATATTCTTCGAATCTTGCTGCCTTCTTCACATTTTCTCTAGATCTTAACTATATACTACCAACAAGCTCTTCCATAATATTCTCATTATTAAAATCGGGATCTTCTGTGCCATTTTTATGAGTCTGATCTTATTTAGATGCTTCTCTTTCTTCTTTCCTGATGTTTCTGCATGCACTTGTGTTTCTTCTGGCAAAACCAATTGCATGGAGTCATTAGATGCGTAAGCACCACATTACGTGAACGTATTAGTTGTTTGGTTTCTCTTTACCAAATACCATATCCATCGTCATCCATCATCATTGCCATAGCCAACTAGAACTCCTTTTATAGCTTTCTTCTCTCTTTTTCTCCTGTACTGATTAGGAACATAGACTCAAGACAAGCTTCCAATCATTCTCAGAGGCTTCAAATTTAGCTTTTTCTTAAACCAAACATTACAGATTGACTTATTTCCGATAATAAAAATTCCCGAACAATTCAGAATATAGACCGTTATTTCCGTCGACAAAGATTGAGTTAGGCCATCACCAGAATGCATTAGAGACCTTGTAGTTTCCACAATCGTTCGCTTTTTGAACACTCACTTTGCAGTGGAGTGCATGGCATGGTTCTTCTATAACTTACACCATTTTTCTCCAAAAATTGGATCATCTGATTGCAAACAAATTCACCTTCATTATCAGCCAAAAGAACTTTGGCAAAGTGTCCAAGAACTTTCAGTTCAGCCAAAACAATTTTTAACATATCAGCTACTTCGGACTAAATTTATCTTTGAATAGAACAAAGTATCGATTTTCAGCCTGTGTAACTACAAAAGATTCTCAAGAATCTGCAATATATCAGTTCTTCCGGTACCTTTCCTCATTCTCTATTTCTACATTTTTTGACTTTTCATAAACGCAGCCTTCACAAAATTCTTTATCCAAGTTAACACTTATTCCAAGGTCTTTGCATAATACCTTCTTCACATATATCCTGTTGATGATACAACTGAAGGAGATTTTGGGGTCACGTTATGTTGATTTGAACGAAATTTTCTCGGTATGTATTCTTCATCATCAGCTTGAACAGACCACTATTCTTGTTCCTTTTCCAATTAGAAGGATACATTCATCAACACTAAGATTACAGATTTCCGAACTGGAAACAAACTGCTTGTTTGTACTTATGTATTGTGCCTCCAATAGAGATAACAAATCCTAGGAAACAGCCAAACATCAGAGAATCTTAGTCGTGTTTTCTGATTACTCACCTGTGCCTACTATGATGGTACCCTTACCCGAAGCACCTACTGTATCACCATTAGCTGAAGTTACTGTATGTGAATCAATTATTTTTGGAGGTTTGTCATCAACTTTCCATTCTTCACACTGTTTCACCAATGTCTTTCCTTCTTGCAGTAATTACAGATGCACTTCTTTGGCTTACTACTAAATTTTCTTGTCTTTGCTTTTCCAAATTCTAGGGAATTATCTATAATTTTATTTTTATTGCTTAGAAAAAAATATGGATACCTATACAAGCTTGAGAAGTGTAGCCTTAAATAAAACACACCATCCCAGTACATTCAATTGAAATTTCCTGCAAATGCTAGCGATGACACGACAGCACGCAAAAAATACACTAAAATCACAAAATTACATCCAAACTTCAATATTTGTCAACATGCATTTAAAAATTAAAGAAAGTGTTTTAAAGATATTTAATTAGTATTTTCAATTTTTTAGGGTGAAAATATAAAAACGTCAATAGATGACACCAAATTACCTTTAGAACCCAGACCACAAGTTATCACCGCACTATTTACGACCTTCAAAACGCAGAAAATTGGTAGGAAACTGAACTTCGACATAGTGAAGACAATTAGTTGTGATGATCTGTATTATAACGGCAGATCGTATGCGAGCATCCTTAGCAACGAAACCAAAGACTTCACCATTGAATGTAAAAGATTATAATATCTACAAATAAGCAACTTCACATGATCTGTAAAATTAAGTAATATAGGAAAGCTAAATAAATATAGCATCTTTTATTATCGAGCAGTTGATGTGGTGAAAGAAACTCCTATTTTTGAAACTTCGACTGATTTCACCAACTTATTACGCTCTATCTGTCTTTCTAATGGGCGCAAACCTTCACTCCAGCTTAGAAGGAACTGGGAGTGAATAATCTCAAATCGAAAGAAAAATTTTAATTTTGAGAATTTAAAATTAGATATTGAATGAAGTAAAGGATGTCAATGCGTAGGCTAAAACGAGTTGTCGCCGAGCGTATAAATTAGACCCTAGCTCAAATGCCAGATAGTAGGGTGCGGGTTGATTTATAAGGCGCCACGGGCTTTTAGACAGCACAAGCGAGAATTACCCCAAAGTTGAAATATGGAACTCGTTTTAGCTTAAGCTTCGCGACAAAATAAATGAATACCGAAAATTTGTTATTTATTTCTATCAAGAAAACCGATCAAATAAGTTACAAAATTAGATCAGATAAATATATGTATATGCCGGCAATTTATCAGTATTACTAATGGAAAAAATAATTACCCAAAAATTAATCAAAATAAAAGTCGATATAAAGCAAGTACCCAAATTAACCCAAAAAAAAAAACTAAAGCCGATGAGAACAAATACTCAAAAATTAATTAAAAATAACTAAAGAAAGTGATAAATAAATACTCAAAAATTAATCAAAGATAGCTAAAGTAGGCGATAAACAAATACTCGAGTATTAATCAAAAGCAATCAAGAACGTTTCAATTATTGAGCGATAATGATAAAAAAAACAGATACTCACTGAAGCGGCCTGTCCCATTGGAGATTCGCTTAAGATTGTTTACCAGAAGAAATTATGATAGGTTCTCGCAACTTGCTGCTTTGGAAAATTGAAGTACTGTGTTGGGCTTTGAAAATCCTTTGGCAGGTTTCCATGCTGTCTTGACTAGAATTTTTGATACCTGTTTTCCTTTAAAGACTTTGAAACAAAAGTCCAGAAAATGTTGTATAACTAAAGGTATAAAAGTATCAGCCAAAAATTTAAGATCGCTTCACTACATTAGAAAGTTTAATATGCAAAATCTATTTTTTACAGGCTATTTTAATTTATGTCATGCAGTATATTACGTTATTTTATTTTATTTATTTATTTCAAAATCTTATTACAAAAAAGATAAATACTTAAATATATACAGATTGTTTAACATTTAAAAGTTTATAAAGGCACCTAAGTGTTGCAACACTTGTATATGCCATAAAAGTCAGTTAACTTATGTAACAAAATATTTCTAAGAACTAAACTAGCTCAAATTAATTCATAAATTTTATTATTATCTTTATTCATTAATTTAAAATTATAACTAATCAAATACAAATTGAAAAACATTGTAGTTTTCAATAATAAATTTTTTACAGTCCTTATTAAATTTATTTCTATTTCCTATGATTCTTATTACCTGGGGTATTATATTATAAACTTTAGGTCCTATGTAGCTGATAAACCTTAAATTAACGTTGTTATAGTTAACAGGTATTTGTTTATTTCCATCTGCCTTATTACGAGTGTTATAAATATGGTCTATACCATTCCATAAATTTTTATTTTTATAAATATATGAACAGACAGTGGATATATATAAAGTTCTAATGTTACATATTTTTTCAGAGAATAGTAAGTGGGATGGATATAATCGGTGTTTTTTGTATATAATTTTAAGTATAGACTTCTGAACTATGTTCAACTTGTATAGACAATTATTATACAGTCCACCCCATATCAAGATACCATATCGTAATAGCTGTTCAACGAGAGACTTATAAATATTCTCGATAATTGCCCTGCTTAAAAACTCCCTCAACAGATAGAATTTATGAATAAGTCTTCGTAATTTGTTAGATAAGTAATCAATGTGTGGCCCCCACTTAAGATGTTTATCCAAAATAATCCCAAGATACTTGATATATGGAACTTCACTTACTTCATGACCATCAATTAAAATATTTGTGTAGGCCGGTCTATTTGCGGCAGTTAATGAGAAAGCTACATAATTAGTTTTTGTTAAATTTAAGGTTAATTTATAGGTTTGTAGCCAGTTTTGTATAATTGCTAGTCCTCTCACTGCCTTATTTTTTACTTCATCCCAATCACTACCACTAAAGATAAGAACAGTGTCGTCTGCATAAGAAATAGCTTTACCACCTGTAGTTAATTTTAATAATGAATTTATATATAAAATAAAGAAGATGGGACCCAATACCGTCCCCTGCGGTATACCAATTCTTATTTTGAGTTCACTACTAAGTGTATCATTAGCTCTGACTTTCTGACTTCTGTCACTTAAATAGCTTTTCACCAGCTGCAACACCGTTCCCCTCACTCCATTATGTTCCATAACTCTGATAAGCCTGTCATGAGGAACAGTGTCAAAAGCCTTTGCCAAATCAATGAAAAAGCCCATGCACCTATTACCAACATTCATACAGATTTTATACAGATCAATATACCGCAGAATAGTAGAAACATGCCGATGACTTAAATAAATTTTATTATAATATTGTCACATATACGCTCCTACCGCTTGTTGCCTATGGACCTGAC
>JAEQML010071107.1:0-16354 GCA_016904865.1 Pissodes strobi | reverse complement strand
TATTTCGTGTTTTTTAGTAGACCGGTTTGGCTGCTTGCTAATCTAAAAAAAACAGAAAAAAATGTTTTTTTTTTTTCAATAACGATTCATAAAGGGATAGCTAATTATCCTTCTATGCGTTTTATTTACTTAAATAGTGATAACTGGAAGCATCCCTTTTTTTAGATGTCATGAAAAAAGAAAGTCCCGAAAAAAGCTCCCGCCCTATGCTTGCAATAGTAATTTTTGAAAATGAAACTGCTGATACCCTTAGGCATAAAAGAGAAACATAGCCCAATAAATTTGACTTTAGATTCGTGGCCAGGGCCACAAAAAACTGTGTACCAAAATTCATTAAAATCAGCGAGAAGTTACTTAAGTAAATTCTGGCTAGGTAACAAACATTTGAAAAAAGTGCTAACAAGGGGGCCCTTCATATTGTCCAAACCATCCTTCCTCAAATACATAGGACATTTTAAATAATCGTTTACTATATGGGCGCACGCTAAATTTTGCGATTTTTGTACTTTAAGTGGTAAAACTGCGCATTTTAAATCGTTTCCTGATGGCGGAAACCAATTTTAACCAATATTTATATTATACAGGGACCATATTAACCAATATTTATATTATACAGGAACTTCTAAATCAGACACCGTTTTGTTGTTTACTATCCGCGCGAACGCCATATTTTGGGATTTTTTGGTCGTAAACAATTTCATTCTATAGAAATATAGATTTTGAGTAGTTTTTGTGGCGCAAATCAATATTAGGTGAAATTTTCGTATACAAAGAGTTTCAAATGGTAGATCTCTTACTAATTATTTATAATTGTTTAAATACTATATCTGCTAAGCGCAAGCTTTACTTCGCGTAAGTTTGGACGAAATCATGTCGATTACCGTCTTAACTACTACACCACCGAGGCGGTGAAAGCATTTCGCTAGACCGTAAAGACATGGATCATTCCCATGATACAAAGAATAACCTTTGTATCATGGATCATTCCAATACATTCGACCATTACGAATGTCCACGGCTTTCGCATCGAAAATGTAGTAGGAGCGCTAGACGCTTGTAATTAGTTTGAGTTTGGATGTTTCGGTTCGCTTAAACCAGTACGAGATAGTGCCAAGCCGCGAAGTATTTTGCGCAAGCCTGGGCGAAAACATTTTGATTATTTTGGGTTGGAACCGTCTTTAATATACTAGCAGCTAGGTCGCGCCGGTCGAAATCGTTCCTGACGGACGGTGATTTTCAGAAGTATGAAGCAGGGCGCCCACTGAATCGGCACAGACCGGGCCGGCCCGGCCAGTACGGTCGGCATAAGTTGCTATCTACGTTATTAAACGAGGAAGCGTCCATTTAATCGGAACAGCGCGGAACGGCATCTCATTTAATAACGTAGATAGCAACTTATGCCGGGCGTGCTGGCCGTGCCGGGCCGCCTGTGCCGATTCTGTGGGCGTCCTGCTTTATAATATATCACTTCACGCATCGTCCTCCGTTCGCTTCGGGGACACAACCAAACAAAACTAACCTAAACTAACCCAAGGTATGCCCGAAATGAAGAAGAAAATATTTTCAAACATAATCGAAGCGCAAGCCAGGGCGGAATCATTTCGGTGAGTCTGAGTTAGTTTGGGTTAGTTCAGCATTAGTTACTTTAATGAATTGCCTAATTTTTGGTTAGCTTCAGATAAATTTGGTTATATTTTTGGGTCAATTTTAGTTGATTGCTTAGCTTTGATTAAGTTTTCTTTAAAATTACACCATTATTGGTTACTATGATTTGGAACTACCTGTATAATATAAATATTGGTTAATATGGGTTTCCGCCATCAAAAAACGATTTAAAATGCGCATTTTTATCGAGTTTAACAGTTTAAGGTACAAAAATCGCAAAATTTAGCGTGCGCTCCTATTATAGTAAACAATTAAGGCAGGGGTAATTATTTAATAAACTGTCGCCCTGTATAATATAAATATTGGTTAATATAGGTTTGCGCAAGAAAAAAAGCGATTTAAAATGCGCATTTTTAAAGAGTTTAACAGTTTAAAGTACAAAAATCGCAAAATTTAGCGTGCGCCCATATAGTAAACTGTTACCTTTTAAATATTTCAAGAACAAAATTCACAAAAAAAGCTACTTACCAACGGCTGCTACTCGCACCACCAATACATCCATCCACCATCGCCCCAGAACAATTTTAAATTGAAATAATGAATTGATTAAAACGGCTTTCTTTAATCAACAACCGTCAAACCGCCATTTTTTGAATTTTCGACCGCATATTTTTAGCACAGCTTACTAGATAATTTATAGTAAGCTGTGCTTTTAGTTCCACCGACGCTAACGCCTCCATGCGCGGCTGGTATTGCGCAGGGGAACGGTCAAGTCAAAACTCAATGCCAACTTTGCCATAAGAATAAAACACTCTCTTTATTTTTATATTCCTCTATGGCCAGGCTTTTAAATAGAATTTTCTTTCTTCACTATAAAAACAACCTATGGTTAAAGGCAATGTTGAATATGAAAACTATTTTTTCTTCAAACGTCAGTAAATCCGTCATTACTCGACTGTGTAGGCGGCCGTGAAGTTTCGTTTTTCCTCCGCCGGAGCTTTACTTTTCACTTTTCCGCCGGCGGAGGTAAAAGTGTTGTCATAGCAACATAGATACAATACAAACAGGCAACAAAATAAGCGTCAACAACTCAAGATTTATTAAACTACAATTTGTATTTATCACTCAATTTGTGACTGCATTTCTAAAAATCACTAATTTAGGAACAAATTAGTTATTATTTAATCGAACTTACTCAATAACTGCTTATCAATACGGAATTAAAACGCAATCGGAGTCGCAATCTTCAAAAAATAATTATTGTTGACAGTGTCCACTGACAGTTTTATGTTTATTCACCGACACCGGTCTAAGCAAGGCCACCTACGACCGTGGTCTAAGCCGCCTTGCGAACCCATTTATCTTTAATAATAATTAGATATTATTACTATTAAAAAGAGATGTTTTTGCATTAATATGTCGACATTTGAAGAAAAAATAGCATATTTTATTTGGAGGAAAAGTTACTTTTCATGGCTTGCTCTCTATTACCAGCCTCACTCCGTTCGGCTGTTAAACACGAGCGCGCCATGAAAAGTATCACTTTTCCTCCATATAAAATAATATACTATTCCAGATAAATACTTAAAAAGTAATAATTCCGTTCTAAAAGCGAGTATCTGCCAAAGCTTGCCTACATATTTTTCCTGTAATTGAACATTGTCTACTGTATATTATTGTCATTGCTGTAAACGGCCAATTTACAAAAGTAGTTTCAAAATAAAGAACTAGAAGTCCAACTGGTGTTAAAGATAATTAGCAATTTAGTTAAGTTATAGAGTACTACTAACCAGTTGGAAACTATGGGATTATTTGCTGCTTACCTCGTATATTGCATAAAGCAGTACCAAATCTCAGCTAGCGAAGACCAAAATACAGAAATGATATAAAAATGTATGGTAAATTTACTTTCATATCATTATCATATTAATTTTCTAAGCCAATAAATAAAACATACGCAAAGTAAGAACATATATTTATTTTTTAAGACAGAAACATTAAAAATCAATACTGACAAAACAAAATTTATTTGTATTAAACAGAAAAATAAACCAGTTCAAGACTTTAATAATGAAGTAAAAATTGAAGAAGTACAGCAAATAAAATATTTAGAACTCATAATTGATAACAACTTAAGCTGGACTGGACATATTGGGTATATTATATCAAAAATATTACCAATGCTACCTATGATATACAAATGCAGAAATTATCTGTCTTTTAAAACCAAACACATAATTCTCTAATCAGTGCTCTAAAGCACTAATTACAACTTTTGTGTCAGAGAGATTCTAACTAATATTTAGATACCACTTAAGTTGTTTTACAAATACATTATAATTTAAGATTAGACTTACAGCAAGTTCCCCAAATTGGTAATAAATATCTAAGATGTAATAGGAAGACGGTATCATAAATTTTATGATACCGTCTTCCTTTTACATCTTAGATATGTAGAACCAATTTGGGGAACTTGCTGTAAGTCTAATCTTAAATTATAATGAATTTGTAAAACAACTTAAGTGGTATCTAAATATTAGTTGGAAGAGTTGTAATTAGTATTCTCGAGGCCATAGCTTTAGAGCACTGATTAGAGAATTATGTATTTATTGTATTGTAATATTGAGTTGCATTAAATAAATGTTTTCTAATTATTCAAATTAAATCTAATAAAAACAACCATTTATTTTACACTAAACTTACTTTACAATGAAAAGCAAAACAAAAAAAACTAAGAATACCTATCTAAAATTTGTTACTCGAGAGCACTGGAGTTTGCAAATTTACCATTCCGCAGATAATTAACATAATGTCATCAAACACTTGTATTAAACTATTCGGCAAGGGAGTATGTATATAAAATGTTAAAGATTCGCATTGTTTGATTGACTCTTTCGTTATGTACCCTGGCTTTTGAAATTATAATATTTTCCTTTGATTCGTCCTCTGTAAATTGCTTCTTTTTTTATACATCTCTTCTTCAACTCCTGCTGCATTTGTTAGTTTAACTTTAATACCACTATTTTGGCTCAGGAAATAGTGGAAATGAATGTTTTCGTCCTTTCCTTTTCTGGAATGGCAATCGTAAACACAATTTGTTTTATGCTTCGTTTTCGAGCCAGAAGCCATTGTTTTATGTTTGTAGTCACAAAGATATACACTTTTAACGTCCAAAAGCAACTATAAAATGAAAAACACGAATACACGAGTCTATAAATGCTTTGAAAGATACGATCTCGACGAAAACCACCATGTAAAATGACTCGCGGATGCTGTGACAGTATCGCTACATTCCATGCCATATTTCACCTTTCGAATGGCCCTCCGCTCGCTACCGCTCGCTACGGGGGCTCAAGAAAAGGAAACTAACCAGGTGCTAACCCAATCTAACCCAAGACATACCCAAAAACAAGAAAAAACAGTTTAGAAATATAACCTTAAAAAAAAGTTTAAAACAGCGATGGGGTTTGAACTCGAGTCGCCGATAGGGATGGCAACGATGTATCGATGTTTTTAAAAAATCGATCCATCGAAAAAGAAACATCGATGTTTTCCATCGATGTTCGATATGAACCAATGCATCGATGCATCGGGAAAATGTACGAATATCGATGTTATGTACATGCTGTTGAAAAGCTCTGCTAACGAGTCATGACACGACTCGTTTCGGAGGCAGACCCGCCGACATAAGAGAATCAAAAAAACGCTTCGACACGTGAGAGCGCGTGAATTTATTAGCATATGGTAAATTTGTTGATCATTGGTTCAAAAATGTAAATTTTAATAACCCCATTGCGTCTTCAAAAATTTTAAAAAAATAAATAGCCTCAATGTCAAACATTTCTTCGCCTGGGTCTAGTGACAACGACATTTACAGGATAAAGAAATTGATATATGGTGTTTTCATAAGTCGTTAACTCGGCAACAAAATGTTAAATTAAAACATATGTAACAAATAGTGATGATACAATGAATGCAGAAATACGAATGTACCTTTCTGCACCGCTTTCAAATCTAAAATAAAATCCGATAGAGGAATGGGAACACTTAAAAGCCACATATTCAAATCAAATCTCTATCAGGTGGCCAGAAAATATCTTGGGGGTTGTCCTTCAGGAAGACTCTTTTCGCGTGCCGGAGATACTGTTACGCAGGAAAGAAATCGTCTGCCTGGAAAACTTTTGCTTAAATTAGTTTTTTTAAATACTGTTCCAGACCAGTTCTGGTGATATTATAATCAATATATCTTGTATTTCCAGCTTATAAATATTCATACGTTTTTTTTTGTTTTAATTTGGCTTTTGGGAATGTCCATGTTTTCTTTGATGGTTTATTATAACGTTAATGTTTGTCATTTACATTTTTAAATAAAACATTTTTAGCTATTCTCCTAACTTGTCTAATTCTTGCCAAAGCAGCAACGTGTAATTTATGTACTTATTATACTGGTCAGCGGTCACACAAAACACATTTCCTTCCAGGTATTAAACAAAATTGAAATATTTTAATTACACTATAAAAACATCGATATTTCACAACATCGATGTTTTTTTATCGATACATCGAAGACATCGATGTTGTCTTTCCGATGTATCGATATAGCGATACATCGGTTTCTTGGTTCGATGTTGCCATCCCTAGTCGCCGAAGTGAAGGCTAGTCGTGCAAACCCCTAGACCACCTGGGCCCCTATTCTCCACTCGGGAGAATGATCATTTCGTGAGAACATCGCCTTCCGTTCTCTTAAAAAAGTAATGTGATGTATTCTTGAACTCAAGAGAACGGCCACTTCTCATGAAAATCAAGAGAACGTGCTTCTCTTGGTTAAAAGCAATAGAAAGCCTTCATATTCAGAGAACAAATGCGCCATAGTGCATTGCGCAATTAAATTCCGCATTTTATTTTTAATTTTAAATTATTTTCAGGCCTAACATAACTTGTAATTTGTGCTTATCGTTTATTTGGGGTTTTTGTAATATTATTTAATATTACCAGTTGTTACAATATGGATTTGGAAGAGGCATTGATCATCCAGCAGTTTATTGATAATTTGGTAGAGGCTGAAGAGAAAGTCATTCGACCCCCACGAAAGTTTTTAATTAAAGAGAACCCGTTTTCTTTTTCCGATGAAACGTTCGTCAAAAATTTTCGTTTAACTAAAGAGTTAACAAATCAGTTAATAAAGCAGCTAACTCCCTATTTAACTGCTCCTTCAAGACAATCAACCCTGAATATTAAGACAAAGATATTTTTACACTTTACACCCCAAAAGTGATTCTCATATTTTGCTACTGTTTCTTAGATTTTAGTGTTTTTACACTTTGTTGGGCATGGCACCGACCAAGAATATGTCGGAAAAAATATTTTTACAGGCACCAGCCAAGCGAGTGTGAGTCGCTGCATTCATGAGGTGGTGAATGCATTAAATAACAATGCAATTGTGACACAACATATAAACAACAAGGTAATATTATACTTATTGCAACAATAAAAAAAATAAAAAAAACTTTTTTTTTAGATTCAATAGAAAATGTCACTTTCTCACTCAGGTACTTGTAAAGCGCCCACTTCTTAAATCTGGATGTTTTTTCATGAACTCCACTAGTAGGTCTTTCTGTGTTTTATTTATTGGCAATGATCGTTTTTTTTTGGTGTTTGCTCGGTGGCTTGATTCATATTGGAAAAATGTATGACAAAAAGAAAATTTTGCAATTAAACCGATAAAATAACTAAATGCAAATTATAAAGCTCAAAGAGTTAGGTTAACAGAAACAGACTTAGGTTTGTAGGGTGTTAATATACAACAAAAATGTTAAAAAGGTCTACTAAAATAGTTCTAATATACCACTTAAGTTTGGCAAAATCGCTATGCAAACTTATGAGAATGCAATCGTTCAAGAATATCGATTAAAGCGACCGAGAGAAACTGATCGGTGGTGGGATACTTCCCATCACATAGTGGAACTTTCACATCTCACAACTTGGAGAATAGGGGTCCAGGGCACATACAAACGATTGGTTGCATCACGAAGACATGACGCGCAGGTGCGCGCGCACGAATGGAATGTAGCGATAAAGTCACAGCATCCGCGACTTGTAAAATGGCCAAATGCCGGTCGATGATTACTCGCTTTCTAGGTTCAAATATTTTCCGCATAGAGGGCGCATTGATTTCTGGAGTTGCCACTGTTTCAGTAAAAAAATAGCGGAACTGTGCTTACGTAAATAACCTGTAGATGTCACTTGTGTCTTTATTCAATTTAATGCTTTTCACCGTTTTAGTTTGGGTGAACATGCCCTTCGAAGCAAAAGCACAGCTTAAGCTGTGGTAGCCTGTGGTATGAGAATCAAGGTGTCATTTTTTATTTTCATTTCGAAAGCTCGTTGGTCGCTGTGTCTTGAGAACTTTAATGTAAAATTCATTTGCGATCTGTGAATAGTAGTCGATAATAATATGCTTATTTCGTTCTAATACGTTGATAAAATTACATGTCACTACTAAATTTTAGTTATCGATCTAATGTCACAGTTTATAATACCGTACCCGAATGACGGTATTTAACTGTGTGACGGCATAAACTGTGTGTCTTGTTTTGTAAAAATGTAAGAAACGAATTACAAAATAATATTTTGTGAAACGAATTAACCAAACAGGAAAACCAAGATGAGCATTCAAAACCAAAACTATTAATTTGAATTGGAAGAAATATAGGTATTCTAGGCCAAGTGCATCAATTCAAAAGAGCTCAGCATAACAATACCTTTTCCTTTTAAACCTGCAACGCTATTTATTTTTATCAGCAAATCTTCAAAAGTGCTTGGTAACGTTCGAAAGTGTTTCTTAAATTGATTGTCATCCAAAAGGTGTATTGTAATCTCTGCGAAATTATCGATTTTTTCTATAATATTATCTTCTTCATCTGAAGAATCGTCAAAATAAATGTCCTTAATAAAATTTGTAACCCAAACAGAGACAACTGACCCAAACTAATCCAAACATTGTGTTAGAATCCTCTTAAATTTTTTAAAATTGAAAACAGAAAGAAAACTGCTGTCTTAAATCCGTCAGTAATCTGTCTGTTCTGTTCTGTTTGTGGAGCCCCCCTTTCGGAGGACCCTATGGCTTTGCTCAAAAAAAGGCAATTCGCCAGCACACCGTTCGTCCGGCGCTTAGGGAGAGGTAGAGCTACCCTTCTACTTCCGTTACACGTTATTCCAGTTTGAAGGGCTTTGTATTCAGGGTGGTGACCGCGACGTTGTCGGGCTCTGGACCCTGTCACGACCACTGACTTTTCACACACACAAATAAAAATAAAGACAAATGTGATTTATTGCACTGCACGGCTGAGTTCTCCATGCAAGGATGATTCGCACACTGTAGGTATAACCACTTTCTGTCAGAGACCCCGATCCCCACAGGGAATATTCCCGACCGCCATCAGGCCACGCTACCGCGTACAGAGATGAAACCAGAGTCCTATTAGGAATCGACCCTCCACTACGCGACCCACCCTCTACATCTTCTAGTCGGCACGACTTTCCAGACTCCCCCCGAAGGTTAAACACGTTTTCTAAGCAAAAAGCTTCCACCACCCGGTGCCGAATTCTGTATTCCGTTTTCAACGTGTTCTCCCTTCGAAGGCAGAAACGGAAGTGCAGTAATCTGTCGTTCCCAGGTCCAACAACTGCGAAGCGTTCGACTATACATTTTTGACACCATACGCTCCAAGGTCACGTGCCCGAAAATCCACGCGCACTCGACTCCAACTCCATTACGGATAAAGACAATGACAACATATATTTAGTAGTATTAAATATATGAATGACAAGGGCTTTCTTTGTCTTTGGTGCCGATGATTGCGAAGGTATGGAAAATTTGTGTAAGCTGCTACGTAGAGGCAAGTGAAACGTGTAGTGTACTGATGCTAGCCTCTAGACCTTAGATTAGGAACTCTTTCCTTTCCTTATCTAAGTTCTAGATACGCATCTTGTCCGTCATCCATCATTCCTAACACATACCACTAAAAATGTGATTCCCAATGAACGTCAATGTTCGTAAAGCATCTAATTCTAGCGCAATGAACCCTTACAACAACGTTTTAGCCAAAATCCGTTTTACTCCTTACTCATCGCCGAAGGAATATGCTTGCTTTCGCGCCATGTCTTCGTGATGTAATCGATTTGACGCAGTGATCGAGGGGTGATGATTTTCAGTCCAACGCGGCGGCGCGGGTTCAAATCCGGTTGTTTTTTTAATTTTTTTCTTGTTTTTGGGTATATCTTGGGTTAGTTTTGGTTAGTTTCCTTTTTTTGTGCCCCCGCAGCGAGCGGAGGGCCATGCGAAAAGTGAAATATTTCAACAACGTATATGGGCTACGAAATTGGAGCTAGAATTAGCCGCGTCTAATGTACTCCTAAACAGTCAGTGACCCGTGGCGTGGCCCTGTCATCTGTCACATCAACAAAAAAATAATAAATAATACATCATACATCTCACATACATCTGAAAAAAGTTTGCATTTTGCATGTTTCAACTTATGAACTAAAAACTAAACAGTAATAATGGAACAGTTCTTCACATTCCCTTTCGCAATTTTAGAAGTGCCCCAAATAAAACTTAAAAGGCCTTCCTGGCTCAAAAAACCTCCTCCCATGTTTATTTTTTCACTTGTGCTATTTTCTTACTTTTTGGTAACCGGCGGTAGGTGTATATTTATATTTTGCTACACTATTTCGTGGGCGTACTAGGAAAACCAACTAAGTCCAAAAATTAAGTTTTGAGAAAAACGCATTTGAAGTTTTATTCATGTATTAAAAATCAATTTACTCACAAAATTATAATTTAGCATACGATTCTGATTTAGACTGGTAGAGATAAACGATTAATGACTAAATAAAAGCAAATTTTTGTTTTCAAACAGGTTTATTATCAAAAATTTTTTAGAAATGTGGAGTTAATTAGTTTTCCTTGTCAGAAAATGTAAGTAATGAGGGTTCTAAAAATATGCAGGTATGATATTTTTTGTCAAAGTAGGACTTATTGAAGTATAGGTGTATAGGAGGCATTGTGTTCGTATTTGTACTTAATTATTCCTGGCTCTTTTCCGGAGTATTTGAAGCTTTTAATTAATAACCAGTTGCCAGTTTGTCCCTTTTCGCCTTTAGATCTATTTTTAAAAAAAATTTGGGACAGCTTTTTCAATAGTCTATGTATTTCAGTTCTTTAAATTTATATGGTTCAAATTTTTTGATTTGCGCTTAGATCTTGCTAATCGAAAAACATTTAACCAGTCATTCATTGCGTAGACAGACACATACTTCTTAGCTTTCTCTATGGAGCTATGCATTGAGTCAGCTTCCATGTAACTGTGCCCACTTTCCAAGAATTTATGGTCAATTACCTCAATGTGGGTGTTTTGGATGATGTCAGACCAAAACGCTACTTCATTCACATGTGGTGGCAATTAGTTGAGGTATTCAAATAGACAAGTTCGGAAATAATTTTGAAAATATAACCTCATTTATTGGACTTAGTAGGTTTTTTCTGTTACAGATTCAACGCTAAATTTTTCTAAATCACAAAAAACACATTAAGTGCACTTAGTGGCTTTATATTGTCAGAAATTTTTGGTAGACATGAGTAATTACACATCAAGTGCATTTAGTTGCTTTTTGCTGTACAGGGTGTCCCATTTTCGATGATATTACGGGGTATCTCACTTACGAGTAAAGATAGGGAGTTGCTGTTTTCGCAATACTTTGCTACTTTCTTGTGGAAAGAACGATGGTATAAACAAAATTTTCATAGCCCGCTTCGTTTCTGAGATACAGGGCGAAATTGAAAATAATGCATTTTGGGACCCCCCTCGTATCTCCGTTATCCTTTAACATATCGCAAAGCTAAAAACTTGCTCTTATACACTTTTCTACGTAGAACCCAGTGGCGTAGTCAGATTTTTGCTGTGAGCTGTCAAATTTTTAGCTATAAATGAAACTTATGTTTTTTTAAATGGAACACCCTGTATATTTTGCTTTCGTTTGAATGGAAATTTTATAAGCTCTTCAAAAATATATAATACATGATATGTATTTTAAATAATAAGCCTAAAATTCATAATTTCACAAAATGTATCTCTATATGACACTCTTGATGAGTATAGTATAAGCATTATCTTTTAAACAACGTTATTAGTAGGCAGAGATTATCAGAGCAATGGAATGATCATTTTTTTATTGGCAAGACCTGTCAGTGGCAAAATTTATATTTTCTGTGTAATATTGTATTTTTTACGATGGTTGAAAACGAAAATTATGAATATTTTGAAAAATATGACATGTTAGTCTGTTTTATACAGAGCAATGAAAATTCCCGTGAAGCTTCTCAACTATTATTCAATATGTTTGTTTGAATATTTATTTACCTTTTGACTTATTTGGGTTTATTTTTTATTGAAGTTCATTTTAATTTATGGATATTCTGAAAGAAGACAACCTGGTCATTTAATGTTTTCCGGAATAAAGAGAACATGGAACGTTTATCCGGCCCCTACCAAAAACGTATAATAAGGAAAATCGCGGTAAGGACGGAGGCAACGTTCCTTGTTCTACCAACATTAAAAGATCAGGATGCCTTCTTTCGGAATATCTATAAATTAAAATGATACTTAAAAAAATAAACCCAAATAAGTCAAAAGGTAAATAAATATTCAAACAAACTTATTGGAAAATAGCTGAGAAGCTTCACGGAAGTTTTCATTGCTCTGTATAAAGCAGACTAACATGTCATATTTTTCAAAATATTGACAATTTTCATTTTGAGCCATCGTAAAAAATACAATATTACACAGAAAATATAAATTTTGCCACTGAAAGGTCTTGCCAATAAAAAATTACCATTCCATTGTTCTTAATAGTCTCTGCCTGCTAATACTTATACCGTTGTTTAAAAGACAATGCTTATACTACTCATCAAGAGTGTCGTATAGAGACACATTTTGTGAAATTATGGATTTTAGGCTTATTATTTAAAATACATATCATGTATTATATATTTTTATAAAGCTTGTAAAATTTCCATTCAAACGAAAGAAAAATATACAGGGTGATACATTAAAAAAGAATACAAGTGTCATATCGAGACACATTTTGTGAAATTATGAATTTTAGGCTTATTATTTAAAATACATATAATGTATTATATATTTTTATAAAGCTTATAACATTTCCAATCAAACTAAAGAAAAATATACAGGGTGTTCCATTTAAAAAAACATAAGTTTGATTTATAGCTGAAAATTGACAGCTCACAGCAAAAATCTGATTACGCCACTGGATTCTACGTCAAAAACTGTATAAGAGCAATTTTTTAGATTTGCGATATGTTAAAGGATAACGGAGATACGAGGGGGTCCCAAAATGCATTATTTTCAATTTCGCCCTGTATCTCAGAAACGAAGCGGGCTATGAAAATTTTGTTTATACCATCGTTCTTTTCACGAAAAAGTAGCACAGTATTGCGGAAACCGCAACTATCTATCTTTACTCGTAAGTGAGATACCCCGTAATATCATCGAAAATGGGTCACCCTGTACAAGAAAGGCCTACTATGGACTAAAGTAAAAAACAGAGTGTACATTTTATACCTTCTGCATTCTAGTTTGGAGTTAGAGGGTTTTTCCTGTCAAAGGGTGGATGTTTGTGGACTTAATGGTGAGTATAACTAGAAATGGTCAAAAATGGACTAAGTGCATTTTCCCAGTACTCCCACGATTTGTTGTTTTGAATGTTTTGTATTATTACTTTTTTTACTTACCTATTTGCTATCTTACCGTTTGAGTGAATTTGTATTCTAATGAATTACTTCGCTTATAGTGAGAATACATGTAATCTAATTTGAATGCATATTAATTTACTGTTCTGCTTACCTTTTAAGTAGACAAAACAAATGAGACAAATATAAAGGGTAACAGTTGGATATAGCCCCATCATTGAAATTCACGATTTTTACATATCTAGGTAATGCATTAAAGTATGTTTGAAAGAAAATAAATTGGCGGACTCATGATTTGTTGCATATTTCTTATAATTTTGTTTAATTATTATAATGGAGATATATACTATATATAATAATTAGAGAGGGATATAAAGTGGATATAAACCCATCATAGAAAATTAAAGTTTTTTTAAACAATTAATATACAATCTGCAATATATATGTCACAGACAGGCCACTGATAGTACATATTTTTGTTTCTTCTGATAACAAGAAGTAAAGCCTTAATTTATATTAAGGTATTGTGCTATAAAAGAAATGCAACATTCTAGCATAGTATTTTCTGCCAAATAAAGAAACAAAATTAACAAAAATAAAAATCTAAAGTTCTAAATAATTGGTACAATTAATGTGATTTGTGAAATTGTTTTTGTTTTAATAATTAGGCATCAGATCAGATATTGACAGTAACAACAAATCAGAAATATGTTGCTCAGTTACAGATGTGCGGTATTTATTTTTTATATAATTAAAATTTGAAAAATTCTTTTCACAAACAAACATATGTTGATCCGAAACTATTTAAAAATTGAAAGGCCAGGTCAGATGTTTCAGGAAATTCTTCTTTTGGCACCGATTTCCAAAAATCTTGAAATTCTTCTGAAGAAGTTTCCAACTTTGAAGACATTGTTTCTGCAAAAAGGTTTTTTAGTGCAGAATGATTTTGCAGTTCAGAGAGTTCCAACTGAATATTGGCAGGATAACTGATTGTAAAATGATTCACGAAAATATGCAAATTTTCTTGGCCTTTCGAGCAGAACAGCCAATCGCATGACCGCAGCACTTGCATCACACACACACACACACTTCGTTGTCCTGGGATTGTGCAGCCTTGTACTAGATGAAACTAATCCAAACTAACCCCGGCCAACCAACACCACCCAAATTAAGTAACACTAACTCAACATACCAAAACTCACTCAATCTAACGAAACTAACCCAAGCGAATAAAACTACTACTACTACTACTTAGTAGTTTCATTGGTTTTTAAATAAATTAACAAAAGTTATAAAGTATGCAAAAATCTTGTTTCCGCCCATTTTCTTTCAAATTTACTTCTTTAATGCATTAGAATTCTTTGAAATTAAACAATCGTGGATTTCTATGATGGGGCTATATCCAATTATTAAGTACTCCGAGATAATTATTGGATATAGCACCCTTATAATAATTAATCCAAATTATAAAAAATATACATAAAATCTTGTTTTTTAAACTGACATCAATGGTACGTAAAGTGGTCATTAAACTACCTAAAGTGATCATTAACTAGACCACCCTAGTTTTAATTAATTTTTTTGCAGCAAAAGGAGTCATTTGCCATTCTTTTGCAAGTTCTTGGTTTACCTATGGCCGGGTGTATTGCTCGAACAGTACTATTTCCATTCTTTTTCCTACGTTTTTAAATCCATCATCACGTGTTTTCTATTAACGCTACAGAATCGTTCGGGTCCGAGGAATCATGTTCCGGCTCCTAGGGAAGCTGTCAGTCTCCCCTCCCATCAAAACAATATATCAATGTCAATATACAAAATAAATAAATAGTTTTTCATAATCAAGCCATGCAGACCGGCACTTAAAAACAAATTCAGATTGGCTTACTGTATGTCCCTATATTGTTCTTCACACGAAGGTTCTAGATTTGTTATTTCCCTTGAGATCCAAAACTGCTAGCCTGTGATGAATGACCCCAAGCCAGAACTATTGACAAAATAGAACAAATCATAATAAGCTGTCTTCAGGTTCAGTAACCATAATGCACTCGGTCAAACGTCAGAGCGCAAACAAACAGCTTGCCACTCGATTATATGGATATCCTATAAATTCAGAATCAACAAGCGCCCCAGAAATTTGGCATTTCATGGGGTGACATACGTAAAAAGTGTGTGGTTCACGTTGTTCAGATCTAATAAAGAAAATACTACTTGTTTAGTTTTATCACACCACGCCCTTTTCATACATCACTATCATATAGCTTCATCCGAGATAACATACGTAGTGCGATGCCAAAAAGTGTGGAACCCAGATCTGTAGTGCGATGCCAAAAAGTGTGGAACCCAGATCTGTACCATGGAGCATTGCTAGCGTGAACACATTCTCAGCAGACATCATCCCCGTCAAACCTCAACTTAAATTATGTAATTTGTAGTAACCAATTGGTATATATTTTCAAATGGTTTTTCTTTTCAAAGATGGTGTTGTGACCAAAGTTTTTTTCAGAATGCCTGAGATACTGTCTTCCTTTAAAATACAAGTTATTCAGTTTTGTTAATGGGATTACGATTAGGCTTTCTATGCATTTATCTAAGTTGGCACTTAGATGAAAGATATCATGAATTGTTTTTAATTTTTAAAATGGTAAATAATAACTATATGCTTCATTTCATTTCATTTCATTAAATAAATATATCGGAAAATGAAAAAAATAAATTGGGGGTGGGGTAATCTGTTTTAAAATTCCCTAAATGATCTTCTTTATTAATTTATAATTTTTAAAATGCCAACTGAATGTTTAATTTATATTTATAAATTATGGATTCATTTTAGGAATAATTTATGATGTCATAGTTGAACCGCCAAGTGTAGGATCTACCACAGATGAACATGGGCATTCAAGGCCAGTAAGTAATTTTAAATATTTTTGTTCTGAATATACCAGTTGTTGTAGAATTATAAATCTGGAAATATGTGTCTAC